>JAAGKR010001166.1:0-15000 GCA_011419295.1 Clarias macrocephalus
AGAAGTTGCTGTTGGAGGGTGTTTTGGTACCATTCTTTATCCATGGCTGTGTTTTTGGGCAAAATTGTGAGTGAGCCACTCCCTTGGATGAGAAGCAACCCCACACATGAATGGTCTCAGGATGCTTTACTGTTGGCATGACACAGGACTGATGGTAGCGTCACCTTTTCTTCTCCGGACAAGCCTTTTTCCAGATGCCCCAAACAATCGGAAAGAGGCTTCATCCGAGAATATGACTTTGCCCCAGTCCTCAGCAGTCCATTCGCCAGACTTTCTGCAGAAGATCAATCTGTCCCTGATGTTTTTTCTTTGGAGAGAAGTGGCTTCTTTGCTGCCCTTCTTGACACCAGGCCATCTTCCAAAAGTCTTCACCTCACTGTGTGTGCAGATGTGCTCACACCTGCCTGCTGCCATTCCTGAGCAGCTCTGCACTGGTGGCCCTCCGATCCCACAGCTGAATCCTCTTTAGGAGACGATCCTGGCGCTTGCTGGACTTTCTTGGACGTCCTGAAGCTTCTTAACAAGAATTGAACCTCTTTCCTTGAAGTTCTTGATGATCCTATAAATTGTTGATTTAGGTACAATCTTAGTAAACACAATATCCTTGTTTGTGAAGCCATTTTTATGTAACACAATGATGGCTGCACGCGTTTCTTTGCAGGTCACCAGGTTAACAATGAAAGAACAATGATTTCAAGCATCAGCCTCCTTTTAACATGTCAAGTCTGCCATTCTAACCCAATCAGCCTGACATAATGATCTCCAGCCTTGTGCTCGTCAACATTCTCACCTGAGTTAACAAGACGATTCCTGAAATGATCTCAGCAGGTCCTTTAATGACAGCAATGAAATGCAGTTAATTTTCATGGCAAAGAAGGACTATGCAGTTCATCTGATCTCTCTTCAGAACATTCTGGTGTATATGCAAATTGCTATTATAAAAACTTAAGAAGCAACTTTTCCAATTTCCAATATTTATGTAATTCTCAAAACTTTTGGCCATGACTGTACATATTCAGATACATATACATACATGCCTTTGAGTACATCTTCATAATGGAAAATTTGTAATGTAATCCAGTCTGCATGCTGTAAAACACTTAGTTACAGAAATATAATCAACAACACATTGGCTTGGTGAGGAAGGAGTGTAACTCTTACCACTCTGAAGCTGATCAATAATCTATAAGAGAAACATTGTTTCTCTGCTGTTCGAGCAGATTCATCAGGACACAGAACTCAGCAGCGCTGGCTGTGGTGTGAAATATGTTACTAAAAGTAGATGCCATTGTTAATAGCAAGTCTGTTTTGGTGTAAAGGTGAAAGTAAACCTAAGTATAGTCTCGGAAGAAGGTTGCGTTCTCAATCGAGTCTTCCTTAGGAGATGTGTGGAAGGATTCTAAGCAAGGTGAAGGTCGGACGGGTCAGACAAACCTCACATCGCGCCACCTGTGACACTGCGCATTTAGGGAAAAGCGTTAATCCAGAGGATCAGACTGGATTATTTCCTTTGAATTATTTCCGTCCTTTATTAGTTCTTTAGTTAATTTCATTTGTTAACGTTATTTGTGTCAAATTAGCGTTTATGTTCATGGTACGCTCAGTTACTCTCAGTTACGCTCACTATTACAGATGTTGCCATTACGCACAGACTCGGTTTCATTGTCACTTTAATGCTGTTCTTTGCATAATTACTGTACGTAATTCTTTGCACAATTAATACTATTTGCACAGTTGTCACTTTGCCACACATTATGGTTACACTGAAATTAACTTCATTTCACTTATTAGTTAAAATTTTGATTCATATGCTTTATTTATATGCTTCTTGTAGTTTTATTGTTCTGAGTAACACACTACTACTGGATATACCCCTGAAGCCTAGACCTTATCTCGGATGTAGAAAGTCTTAAAGACGCAACACCTTAAGGGGTCTTTAGGATCTTGGGTCTTCAACGCACGAGGACTTACAGTATCTGGGGCATTAAAATGTTTAAGGGCCTGAAGACATCCTCAATAAGTCTTGGATCCTGAAGCCATCTTGCCATCCTACACATGCACGCTGGAACCTGATCACTTCAATTGAATGTAGTTTTATTTGCATAGCGCTTTTAACCATCGTTATCGCAAAGCTGCTTTACAGAATCAGTAGAAAATGATACAAATGAGTGTGAAACGTGTGAGAAAATATGCATGAGCGAGCCGAGGGCGACGGTGGCAAGGAAAAACTGCCTAAGATGTCAATAGGAAGAAAGCGTGAGAGGAACCGGACTCAACAGGGAACAGAGTGTGAGAGGAACCGGACTCAACAGGGAACAGAACCCTCATTTGGGTGATAACGGCTAGCAGGGGTTGTTGGCGGCTGGAAGTTCCATATTGCAGAAGATGTCTTTAAGTTATTATGCAGTCAAGTTCTTTATTAGTGGCTCAGGAACGAAACTGTAGGAAATTCCAGTCCTTGACCTATTAAGCGACTGCAATCACGAGTCCTCAAGGAACAGCTGCCTGCATCAGCCGAGGCCAGAACCGTCTTCTGAAAATAAATAAATAAATAAATAAATAAATAAATACACGAACCTGTGAAATCAGGTAATTATTCACATATTGTAAAGATCCTCTGACCTTTCTGTTAACACTCTCTCTCACACACACACACACACCTGGATACAAAATCTGACTTCAAAAATATGTTGTCTGATGGACTTCATTCTGTAAGATAGACACAAAGTCTGCTGCTTCAGTGTTTTTTATTTTTTATTTTATCTTTTTGTCAGAGGTTCCTCTGATATACTGAAGTATAATTACAAGCATTTCATGAGTGTCAAAGGCTTTTTATTGGCAAACAGTCAATATTTGTAGGGCCGATCCTTCTTTTTTTCAAAACCTCTGCAATTCGCCATGGAATATGCTGTCAATCAACTTCCGAGCCACATCCTGACTGATGGCAGACCATTTGTGCATAATCAATACTTGGAGTTGGTCAGAATTTGTGGGTTTTTGTGGGTTTCCTTTGATCCTTTTGATCAGTTTGGTGATGAACAGTGCTTTTCCCAACATAATGGAAGCAGCTTGTCTTAAGGCAAAAGTGATAACGAAGAGGCTCAGGGAACAAAACATTGACATTTTGAGTCCATGGCCAGGAAAGTCCTTGCGGTCAATCCTCAAGAGGCTGACGGACAAACAAAACCCCGTAAATTTCCTGACAGACTACAATAATTGATTACGCAATAATGGACTGCAATCAGTCAGGATGTGGGCCAGAAGTTGATTGACAGCAAATAATAATAATAATACTAATAATAATAATAATAATAATAATAAGGTCTTGAAAAGGAAGGGCAAACACTGCAAATGTTGACTTTTAATATAATTGTCAATAAAAGCCTTTGGCGCTCACTGTATGAACTGCTTGTTATTACACTTCAGTATACCAGAGTATCCGACACAAGGACCTGTTGCTAAAACCACTGAAGCAGCAGACTTTTGTGAAAATTCATATTTGTGTCATTCTCAAAACCTTTGGCCACCGCTATAGAGACACGTTGGGATGGTGTAATAAGTTCCACAATCTGGCAACCCTGTGAGTTCGAAAATCGAATAAAGGTTAACTGACGGAAGGAATGCTAATTGACTTTGTAGTCACGTGATTTGAATTTCCCCCAAAGGATCCTGTAACGTTGTGATTGGGGGGGGGGGGGGTAGTGAAGAGAGAGAGAGAGAGAGAGAGAGTGTGTGTGTGTGTGTGTGTGTGTGTGTGTGTGTGTGTGTGTGTGTGTGTGTGTGTGTGAGACAGAGACAGAGAGACTTCTGATCAGTGGAGACCTGTTGTTGGCTCTCTTTAAGGTTCTCCTGCACCAGTTGAACGTTTCACGTGTAATCGGTGTGTGTGTGTGTGTGTGTGTGTGTGTGTGTGTCCCTCTGATCCACCCCCGCTCTTCCCCCCACCTCCTCTCCCTCCTCCTCCCTCCTCTCTCCTCCTTACCCGGTGTGGGGAGACAGAGCGCGCGCGGAGGAGAGACGACGCATGATGTCGGTTTGGTGATGTGGCCGGTGTTCAGGGCTCGCGCGCACCGGGGACCGCGGAACGGATCAGGACCAGGATCGGGATCAGAAGCCGGAGGGAGAAAGAAGAAGAAGAAGGAATAATCAGCGGCTCGCTCTCACTTCTGACTGGAATTCTTTCTTTTTTTTTTTTTTTTTCTTTTGAAATAAGAGTCGTTTTCCGGGCTCGATGAACAGGTCGAAAACTTTGCGGAAACATGCGTGAGGATGCTCCCGGTTCCGTCGGCGTGGCGCGCCTCCGCTGTGTGTGGTGTCAAAAAACGCGGGAGAAGCCGAGACGCGAGGACGCGCGTGATCACCGGTGACATGAGCGGCGGTCGGATCCGCGCGGCTGGTTGATGGCACTGCGCGCCGGCGCGTCCTGCATCGGCCACGTCTTGCGCAGAGTGCCGCGCTTGCACGGCGCGCGTTCGCGGCGCTCCAGCAGCCTGCTGTGCCTGTCCCTGAGCCACGACCGCGACCTCGACTGCAAGCGCCCGTGCGCGAGCTTTCCCGACTGCCCCTGTCACCACTGCCCGTGCCCCAGCCCCTGCCCGTGCCCGTGCCCGTGCCGCCGCCGCCGCCGCGCACTCCCGGCGGATCCGCGGGGACATGAGCCCCACGCGGGCTGGCTCCGGGGCGCCATGAAGCGGCAGAACGTGCGGACCCTGTCCCTGATCGTCTGCACGTTCACCTACCTGCTGGTCGGCGCCGCCGTCTTCGACGCGCTCGAGTCGGACTTCGAGATGCGCGAGAAGGAGCAGCTGCAGGCCGAGGAGAAGCGGCTGCAGGGCAAGTACAACATCAGCGAGGACGACTACCGGAAACTCGAGACCATCATCATGGAGGCCGAGCCGCACCGGGCCGGCGTGCAGTGGAAATTCGCCGGATCGTTTTACTTCGCCATCACCGTCATCACCACCATCGGTGAGTCAGCGCGAGCCTCGTTCCCTCTCACAGACACTCTGTTCACTTCACCTGCAAACCTGCTGCAGGTGCACAAACTTACAGGCTTTCATAATAGTTAATGACACCTGTAGTTCTGCACGAGCGCATCTTATTATTATTATTATTATTATTATTATTATTATTATTATTATTATTATTATTATTATGTGTTTGTTATAATGTATACATTTTGAGTTCAAAGTCAAGTCAAGTCATTTTAACCAAGGACCAAGATGCCACACACACACACACACACACACACACACACACGCGCGCGCGCGCGCACAAACAACATACAGTAACAAAAACTAACCAGCTACTGTAACAACACACCTAATTCAGGCCACATCAAGGCCATAATGACGCACAGAATTCTGTCCAAAAAAAAAAAAAAAACTATTTTGCAGTCATCCAGCAAAGATGCAACACGTAGCATCTAAATGTGAGTGTGTGTGTGTGTGTGTGTGTGTGTGTGTGTGTGTGTGAGTGCGTGTGTGCTGCAGGCTGGATGCGCATTGCACACGACGCACTGCTTTTAATCCTGCACGACTAGCAAGAACAGCAACATCACTTCTCCTAGTATCCCAGATAAAACCCAAACCCCACATGATAAAGTTAAACTGGATGTCATTTCACAACTGGCTGCTTTCTTAAATGTTAACAAATAACATGTACAATAAAATGTAACAAGTCTAACATTCACACAGTTTCACACAGTTTAGAGAGGAGATTAAAAAAAAACAAGCTTTAGTGTTAGTAGAAATGTTGAGCCTTATATGGACGCTCATGGGTTAAGATTTTAATCTTTTTTATTATTATAATTATTTAAAAAAAATTCCCCCTCTTACTTTTGTTTACTGGTTAAAAAGTGAGAAAGAGATGAGCATCTGTCCCGGACTGCGCCTCATGAGTGCTCCCTTTATTTTATGCATGGACATGTACAGTAGGCTGTTAAACCGATGCTGGGTTTTTTTTTTTTTTTTTTTTTTTTTTTTGGAGAAGCGCGTTTCAAGCGCGTTGGTGCTGAACGGACAGCGACAACTCGCGTACACGAGCACGAGCAGGAGCTGGAGCAGCAAGAGCGGGAGCGCGCAGCTCGTTAACTGCACAGATATTGTGTGTGTGTGTGTGTGTGTGTGTGTGTGTGTGTGTGTTTTGTAATAATACGTGAACTCTTAAACTTATCAAATAGATACGGTTTTTTTATGCGCAGACATGACGTGTGTTTCAATAGAAATGAGAAGACGTTGCTGTTTTAAGGGAGGAATACAAAGGTTATATCAACTGTGGGTTTAGTCTGAGGACCTGAAGTGAGGCTAAGTCTTAAGGATCACTGTTGCATTTGCACTGCAAAAAAAAAAAAAAAAAAAAAAAATTGGGGGAACAAATAGGCTGTATTTTTTTTTAATTATTAGAATATACAGTATAACACTGACATGGTTTTGTCTTGGGGCGATTTACTTTTGGGAAAATACTTGTCGTGATTCAGACATTTAAATGAAGAATATTTAATGCATTATTTAATGAAAAAAAGCTGTGTGTGTGTGTGTGTGTGTGTGTGTGTGTGTGTGTGAGAGAGAGAGAGAGAGAGAGAGAGAAAGCAGGTGCACCGACTTGTGCACACACCTACAGAGAATAAATCACTCAGCACTCTTGGTATAAAAGACAAACTGGCTGAAGCGATACACAGTTTTTTTTTTTTTTCTTTTCAAAAATAGAGGTGCCAATATTTTTTTTACAGTTTTAGTATGCGACTTCAGTCATGATTTCAAAGTTTAAAGGTGCATCGTGCATTCTTTTAAAGCGTTTTAAGGTTTTTACATAACACAGACGTGTGTGTGTGTGTGTGTGTGTGTGTGTGTGTGTGTGTGTGTGTGTAAGCAGGTGCACCTACTTGTGCGCACACCTACAGAGAATAAATCACACAGCACTCTTGGTATAAAAGACAAACTGACTGAAGCTATACACATCCCCTCCACCCCCCCCCCCCCCCCGCCCACCTAAAATAAAGGTGCCAATACTTTTGGTAGTTTTAGTATGTGACTTCAATTTTAATTTCAAAGATCAAAGATGCACCTTGGTTTCTTTTAAAAGGTTGTTAGATAACATAGACGTGTGAGTGTCCGTTTGTGCGCGTATAAAAGCAGGTGCACCTACTTGTGCACACACCTACAGAGAATAAATCACTCAGCACTCTCAGAATAAAAGACAAACTGACTAAAGCTATAGACGTTTTTTTTTTTTTAATAAAGGTGCCAATACTTTTTTTGTAGTTTTAGTATGTGACTTTAATCATGATTTCAAAGATCAAAGATGCACCTTGGGTTCTTTTAAAAGGTGTGTGTGTGTGTGTGTGTGTGTGTGTGTGTGTGTGTGTGT
The DNA here is from genome assembly GCA_011419295.1 of Clarias macrocephalus. Lineage (NCBI taxonomy): Eukaryota > Metazoa > Chordata > Actinopteri > Siluriformes > Clariidae > Clarias > Clarias macrocephalus. Next base: position 7,369 of record JAAGKR010001166.1, read on the forward strand.
GTGTGTGCGCGTGTGTGTGTGTGAGTGTGTGCATACACTCGTCCTAGTCACGCTTCTTAGGACATGACTTTATCGTAAATCTGTCTAAAAGCACTGGAGTGAGATTTGATGGTGAGTGTAAATGGAGTTAAGGCTCCAGTCATGAAACTGTGCTATTTTCTACTCAGTCACTGTTTGACTGACAGCTAAAAGTCATCACACACACACATGATCGTGACTCGGATGATATATTCCTCAGTTTCATTCTTATCACATCTTGACTGCAGTAGTAGGTTTATCAAACACTCAGATAAAACAGACACCTTTATATAGGATTTAATGTTTGTGTGTGTGTGTGTGTGTGTGTGTGTGTGTGTGTGTGTGTGTGTTAGCTAATATCCCTGTCATTGTCACGTCAAGGGGTTCCCCTGCTCATCCAATCTCAGATCTCTGCGCAACCAAACTACAAATTATGCATTAATTCACAGTGCTTCAAGTAGCACCATTTGAATAATCATGAAAATGTAATTATGCAGATTAGGTTCTTGCTTTATACTATCAGAAAAAAAGTAAGTCTAGACATAAAAGATTAAGTGTACAACCCTTGAGGTGAGGCGCTAGAGGTTAACAAGGTTATTAACAAAAAAAATTTTTTTTTTACACAAATGAGGTTTAATTTAATTACATCTGCATGTTTAATTTGCCGTTCATTTATAAAAACTAGTAGCAAGTTAAATGTTTATTTCACGCTCAAAGACTCAAGAGAAAGACTTGAAAAGTAAAAACAATGTGGCAATTTGGTGAAGGTAATTGTTTTAAACTTCTAGAATTAATTTGTTAACATTTATTAATTAATGTGTTGTTTTAACAGTTTTTTGTTGTTGTTGAGAAAAGTTTAATAATTTTTACCTGCACAGAGACATTAGAGTAAAGGGTTCACGTGGACACAGAGATATCAGTGTAAAACACTAATAGGGACATAGGGAAGTTAGAGTAAAGTGTCAACGTGGACACAGAGACCTTAGATTAAAGCACTCATGGGGACATGGCAACATTACTGTAAAGTGTCATCCTGGACACAGAGACGTTATAGTAAAGCATCCATGTGGACACAGAGACGTTAGAGTAAAGTGTCGATGTGGACACAGAGGCGTTAGAGTAAACTGGCGATGTGGACACAGAGACGTTATAGTAAAGTGTCCATGTGGACACAGAGACGTTAAAATAAAGTGTCCATGTGGACGCAGAGATGTTAGGGTAAAGTGTCGATGTGGACACAGAGACGTTAGGGTCAAGTGCCGAAGTGGACATAGAGATGTTAGATGTGGACGCAGAGCCTTTAGAGTAAAGTGTCGATGTGGACACAGAGACGTTATGGTATAGTGTCGAAGTGGACACAGAGACGTTATGGTAAAGTGCTGAAGTGGACACAGAGACGTTAGGGTAAACTGCAGATGTGGAGACAGAGACGCTAGAGTAAAGTGTCGATGTGGACGCAGAGACGTTACGGTAAAGTGCCGATGTGGACACAGAGACGTTATAGTAAAGTACTGATGTGGACACAGAGACTTTATAGTAAAGTGCCGATGTGGACGCAGAGACGTTAGGGTAAAGTGCCGAAGTGGACACAGAGACGTTAGGGTAAAGTGCCGAAGTGGACACAGAGACGTTAGGGTAAAGTGCCGAAGTGGACGCAGAGACGTTAGGGTAAAGTGCCGAAGTGGACACAGAGACGTTAGGGTAAAGTGCCGAAGTGGACGCAGAGACGTTAGGGTAAAGTGCCGAAGTGGACACAGAGACGTTAGGGTAAAGTGCCGAAGTGGACGCAGAGACGTTAGGGTAAAGTGCCGAAGTGGACACAGAGACGTTAGGGTAAAGTGCCGAAGTGGACGCAGAGACGTTAGGGTAAAGTGTCAATGTGGACACAGAGACTTTAGAGTAAAGTGTCAATGTGGACACAGAGACGTTAGGGTAAAGCAGAGGAGAGAGTAGAGTGTGTTCAGTCAGCTAAGGTGATTAGTCCTGAGATCTAATATGTAGAGGAAGAGGGCGGAGCCTTTATTTAACCACTTTAGATGAGTTTTTGCTAAGAAGCCGACGCCCCCTAAAGAGCCACATAATACTGACAATTAGAGATCAATAAGGTTTGTAACTTTTGACAAAAATCAATACACTGCGGTTATTCTGTAAGTAACTGAACCACCGTGTGGCGCTGTTTAAGGAAAATCATCAACAATCATGTGCTTTCTTTATTTTTCTTCTCTTGTCCATCTTTCTTTCTTTCTTTCTTTCTTTCTTTCTTTCTTTTTTTTCTTTTTATTTGCTGTCTATCTAACTTTTTTCTTCCAGTCATTTCTTGTATAAATATCTTTTATTTCCTTTTTATTTTTTCTTTTTCAATCCTTTTTGACTTCTTTTTGCTTCCATTACTTTTTTCGATATTTGTTTTTTCTTTCATCTTTTTATACACTCCCTCTTCTTCTTCTTTCTTTCTTTCTTTCTTTCTTTCTTTCTTTCTTTCTTTCTTTGCTTACTTCCTAACTACTTTTATCCTTTCCTTATCTTTGATTTGTGCTGTCCATCCACAATACCTTTCCCTCCACATCTGGTTTTAATTTCTACCTTTGTACACATTAATTAGTCCTCTTTTCCTTTACACCCCCCCCCCCCATGATTACGTACAGTACACACTGCACCTGCTGTTAAAGGTGTCTATGGCTGAAGTTGTAAACGTCTCCTCCTGCACCTGTTAGCAGTTTTTTTCTTGTCTTCGCTTCATCTTTTAATCAGCTTCATTCTATGTAATTAAGACACCAGCCTGATTCACACGTCAGAGCAGTGCGGCTCACGGGATCATTTCCATCCACGTGTCGTGTGTAAACATGGCTTGACAGTCGAGCTAATAACTTTTTCCCTAACCTCTGTTTACTCGGCTTTAGGTCACTGCGTTTCGGTTTAAAGCCTCAATCAGGGCTAATTGAAAACACGGCCAGTGTCCGTATCGGGATTAGCGTGTCGGGATTAGCGCTGAGTTTACACAACAGATCTGCTCATACGTGGAATTACTGCCGCTGTTATTGATTGTTGCCATGGTAACTTTATGGGGAAGAAATAAAGGTTCATGTATTAAACCCTATCGGACTTGTTGAGCTTTGTGTGATCGACAATGAGCGCTTTACTGGGTTTGAAAGAGGATCCCCTCAGGTCCAATCTCTCTGCTGTTTAAAAATAATGGCACCCCTCCCGCCACAACAGTAGATGCGTCGATTAAGATGGAGTCATTCTGCTCATCTCTAAATGCTGTAATTTTTTAATGATTACTGGGTTAAAATTATGAAAAAAAAAAACATGAAAACATTCTGCGATCTCTATCAGTATATGAACGTCTGATTAAGCTGAACGTTTGTGTATTGCAAATCTATCTTTTTGTGTTTATAAGAATACAGACTATCGCCTCCACAGTTCCTGCGGTGACTAGTGTTAAAACCGAAGACGAAAAATGAGAGCAAGGTTCTTTTCCTAAGTCATTTTCCTTTTTTCTTTTTCCCTCCTGTGGACCAAACAGCAACTAAACACAACTAGGAAACATAAATTATGGATGAAATTTTCATTCCTTGCTTCTTTGCATAATTATTCTTTTTTTTTCCCCCTGCTGTCTTTATATTTTCTTTTTATTTTCCATCTCTTACCTTCTTTCCTCTTTCTTGCCTCCTTAACATACGTCACATTCGTGTTTCTCTGCTTCTTCTATCATTCTTATATTAATACAGTATATAAATTTAAATATTAACGATGAGAGGATGTCGGTTGTCCTTAAAAACACACCCATTATGTAAAATTCACTTTTTAAGTTAGGATTAGACATCGGCATCCAATGTGCATGTACGTACAAACAAAAGGAAAGAAATGAGAAAAATTACATTCAGTGCTTTTTATCCATTTCAGGGCTTAAACAAGGCAATTAGATTTTTTTCCCCCCTAATGTGACCTCATATAAGGAGAGAACCTCCCTTGGCCTGCCGATCAGCTCCGCTGCTCTTTTGAGTGGCTGCGGCTCAGTGGTTCATTTACATAGACACTGAAACAGTGTGTTCAGAAGAGAAGTGAAAGAGCTTGAGGAATGAAACACCTCCAGGTTCCGGGTTCGATTCCTGCATCGGGTCTGTGTGTGTGTGGAGTTTGCACTTCTGAGAGTTTCCTCTAAGAACCATCTCCACCCCACGACAATTAAACAAAAAGACAACGCTTGAGGTTTGAGATGTTCCTTGGAGCATCATGTGACATGAAACGAACACAGTTTGGTAGAGTTTGCACGTCCTTTCTTTGAAGCATTTATTATTTTTTTTCAAAAGAATTAACACGACTCCCTCGAGAGCCCTCGACACTGTATGCATCAGGAGGGTAAGTGTGTGATACACGATCCATATGTTGCTTCTTTCTTTCTTCCTTCAAACCTTCTGGAATACTTTTTTTTTTTTCCAATAAAGGAGCAGCTGTACGGAATGAAGATGCTACCGAGAACCTTTTAGGGTTTTCCCAGATGATGGCTAAATGTACAATCTGTGTATCTTTAACCATCCGTGATGTTTTTCTACCTTACGTCTCTTCTTCATTTCTTTCCTTTGCTTCCTTCCTTCATCCTTTCTTATATACAGTATTCCGTGTAGCACAAGGACGCGTTAACAGAGACTAGACGATTGGTCACACGCCACACCTTGTGAAAAATAAACTAATGTAATGAATGCCATAAAAAGTTCAAGGGGTGGAGTTCTGGTTTAGGGGTGGAGTTAACATTTATTTGTATGGAAGTTTAATTGCACCACCCTCATTTTTTACATATATATAATTTTACAAATAATTATTGACCGACATCATAATTCATTTCTTTAAAATTGGGGCGGGGTTGGGCGAGGTTGGGTGTTAGTGGGCGTGCCAGGTTAAATTAAAGCTCATTCGTCAGTCCATGTTCTGTTCACTTTGTTTTTATTTGCACACTAGTTTACCTAGAAAGCTTATTACAGCTACTCTTTAAAACACACACACACACACACACACTTTATTTTATGGCCGCGCAGATAACGACTCATGCACCGCGCGCTGGTGACCGTGGACGTCACAGACCTCGGGCCGAAGCGTAAAGCTCCGTTCTGGGAACGCACACGCTGGGTCTTGTGTTTAAAAAAAATAAAAAATAAAAAATTATGACGTTAGATTCGTTACTTTTCCTCCATCGTGTTGCTCGTCCGCGCGATGATGTTTGCGTTGCTTTATTTCCTGTATAATATTTGCCATCATGTGCAGCAGTGGTATATTGAGGAAGCAATAATGGAAGATTTATAATATATTATCAACCTGCAATATCTATATTCATAATATTTGACTTGGTGAATGAGTCACACTCTTGTACGCAATTTTAACCCTCATTAATCATGCATTAGACCCGAGTTTATTTCATATTTATGGTGCGAGCAGAAAACACCAGGTCATGATTATTTTATATAGTGGGAGAGGAAAATGGTCAGAGTTTGGCTTGAACAGCATCCGGATCTGTGTTTCCTAAACTTTTTCAGTTGTAAAACCCTTTTCATGTAATCCCTCACTGCGCTTGGACAAAAACTTAGAGTCGACTATTAAAGGATGGGAGTTTTTTTTAATTTATTTTGGGGCCATTTTTGGGTCCCTGAACAGTTGATATTGAGATGCATATCTGCTACTTCTGTGCTGTAAAGCTTCATAACGGCTCTAATCCGAGGTGCTGGTTGTTAATTGGTGATTTCTGAGGCTGGTGACTCTAAATGATCCTCTCCTCTGCAGCAGAGCGTCAGTAAGTTTTGGTCTTGCTTTCCTGAGAAGGTCTTCATGAAAGACAGTTTCATCATGGAGCTCGATGGGTATAGAATATTCTTCTTCCTTCCTTCCTCCCTCCATCCTTTCTTTCTTGTTTCTACTATTCCGGATTCTCACTCATCCATGTGAAGTTCTCTGGAAGTTGAGTCACATCAACTGGACTACTTTTGGTTGGTTTTAAAACAATTCACTAATTGCTTCTTCATTCTGATGAGGGTTGGGTTGGGGTTAGGGGTTAGGGATCCCAAATCCACCCTCCGTGGGTCACTTGTCACCTCGCCTGCATGGGACACTAGAGAAGATGAGAATGTCTGCAAAGCCTCCACTTCTCCAGAACTCCAGAAGAGCTTTCTGTTTTCATGTAGATGGATTCTTTCATTCCTCTCTCGAACCATCTGTCGTCTATGTAAAATTTGTCCTGGTTATATTCAACAGCACAGTGCTGATTGAGGTGCTGAAGTGATGTTCGTCCTCTGGTGTAGAAGCTGTTTGCTTTCTCTTCACTGCACCGCTCTTGTGTAAAATACACAGGAATGTGATGTTCCCCAAAGCTCCTCTTGATCCTCTTGAACTTTTCAGAAACAACCTGCGATGTAAGGAATGACAAGGCTTGTTTGTTGACTCTGGGTCTCAGTTCTTCTGTCGGAAGCAGACACCAATTTAACAAAACCCCACTTAAGAGATGTTCTCAGGTTCCTCAGGGTCCTTCTCCTTGGCTTCCATGGAGGTGGAGATGTTTTTTTGGGGGGGTCCTGATGACTCCTAGTCTGTGTTGCATTGGAAGGTTGGATTCAAACAGCAGGTACCGGTCTTTGATGGTTTTTGGGTTTTCTGTAGATCTTTATTTTACAGCCTGCTGTCCTTGGTGTCTTCCCTGATGATGATAGTGTCCACTATGATTATGTGGTCTGTGAAAGACTCTACTGTACCTCTTGGACCTTGAGCATCACACACACAGTGTCTGAAGAAGTCACTTCTGTATGTCTGGTACTATAGGTGGTGCTCAGACACAGGAACAGCAGACCTGGTCCAGGATGAAGCTGCTCTTGGTATCAGGGGAGCTGACATCTTCTAGTCAATTCCTAAGAGCTGTTGTGGGGTCGCTGGTCAAGAGTCATGTGACATCAAAGAAAACGATGCAGTGGTTTCATCAGGGTTCAGGTGTAGCTGTGCTGGTCAGGTGAGGTATTCGGCAACATCACTCGTGTTTGATCTTTTCGTTTGATCAGTTCTTTTGTTTGCTTTTTTCATTTGTTTCTAAACTGTTTCTAAAACTTTTTTGGTCATGTATCTTCCCATATGTGTCATTTTTTTTATAGTTTAAAAAAGCTAAAAGTGGAAGTTTGTGGGCCATGACTGTGTGTGTGTGTGTGTGTGTGTGTGTGTGTGTGTGTGTGTGTGTGTGTGTGTGTGTGTGTGAGAGAGAGAGAGAGGCACACACAGGTGAGACTGATTAGGGGATAGAAATAGAGAAGCCGCGGTTCTGATCCAGGACAGAAAGCTGTAACACAGTGCACTGGATAATAAACTGGGTGAGACGAGAAGAAATAAAGCCACGGCTAAAAGCAGCCCGAGCTCGGAGCTGTGAAGCAGCACATTAACACAACAGCCTCGTTTCAGCCCTGACACACACACACACACACTGCTCTGTGTAGGTGTGTGTGAGTGTGTGTCGCCTCCACATTGCTGCATGGTGTTCATTATTATTCATTCAAAATATTTCTTTCTTTTTTCCCTTTTTACTTCTCGTTCTTACGTATCATTTTTATTTAATTTTCATTTTTTCTTTCATCCTCTGTCCTTACT
>JAAGKR010001166.1:17500-100478 GCA_011419295.1 Clarias macrocephalus
AAAGACAGAATCCCCTCAGAACACACCTTAAACACGAGCTAATGCGAACGAGGACGATGGCTCCCAGCTTTGCCGGGGCGCGTGCCCTGCTGATGAACCGCATCTCTCCCCAGCTTTCTATTTTTAGCCCGAGCCACACACAGACACAAGCACGGCACTGGAGTGAGTGAGTGAGTGAGTGAGTGAGTGAGTGAGTGCGAATCCGAGAGCGCTGCTTTCTGCGGAATAGCAATGCCTCGGTCGTCACACGGAAACGACACACTCTCGATTCTCATTAACATCCTGCCACTCATCCCGGCCTGCCGAGAGAGAAAACCTACGGGGCCTTTCGGCACTAAATTAGCATCATAACCACATACAAGAGTTTTGTTTTATTTGGAATATTTTTGGATTAGCTGGTGGAAGAAAATGCTTCTTTGTTTGCGTGTGTGTGTGTGTGTGTTTATGGACATCAGTACGAACACACTGTATGCATGCATGCTGCTTTTGAGATGCATATGCGTGATGGAAATAAAAGGACATCTCCTGGGTGAATAGCGCAGTGCAAGCGAGAGCACCTGAGTGCAGGTGTCATCCTCCGAACGCTATTCACCGAGGACGAGAGCCAGGAAAAAAAGCCTTTGATGCCGTCTGGCGTGCGTAGCGCGAATGCTAAACTGCGAGACGGAGCCACCCCTGTCTCTCTCTGGTTCATTCATCCACTGACTCTTTTGTCGATCTTTCCCTTTGTGCGATGTGACGTTGGCCTCATGCGTACCCCGTGTGTCCACCCGTCTTCTATTCACCTGCTGTAATTGTACCACGCTGACACGACAGGATACAACGCGGGCATCGCTAACGATCCCGTCAGCTCTTTCTGGCCAGTCGTCAAGCCGAACCACGGTTTGTTCAGGAAACGGGTTAAACAAGCTGATATTAAGAGTGAATTGTGTCTTAATCAGAATCCATTGTTATTATTACTTATTATCAAACAGGAAGTCCAATCACTCACTCACTCGTCGTCTATACCGCTTCATCCTGCATTCAGGGTCGCGGGGGCCTGGAGCCTATCCCAGGAGACGTAGGGCATGAGGTGGGCAGCCTGGACAGGGTGCTAATCCATCGCAGGGCACACACACTCACATACACACACACACACTCATTCACACACTACCAGCAATTTGGGAACACCAATTAGCCTAATTAGCAGGTCTTTGGATTGTAGGAGGAAACCAGAGTACCTGGAGGAAACCCGGGAGAACATGCAAACTGCATGCACACAGAGACGGGAATCGAACCCGGACCCTGGAGGTGCAAGGCGACAGTGCTGAAGTCAAGTTTTTCTCAGTACGCCGGAGTCATGATTGGACTGCCTGTCTGATTCATGTCCGAAACGCCGGCCTCCCAGGAACTCCTTTATTGGCCCAAGTATGTGGAAATGTCCTGATAAACATCAGTTGTTGATCTACTTTACCTGAATGCTAAAGCAAAATGGATTAAAACTACAACCTACCTGTAAACCCTCACACCACCTGAAAATGCTTGCAGTAACAAATGTATATCGGAGAGGTCACCAAATATCAAAGTTACCGATACCGCTGCTTTAATTGACCCTGTGAGTATTCTACAATCTCATTAACAGCCTTTGAGTCCCTCCTTCCAAAAGTAAAGAATATAATGAATCTCAGGTCTTACCCTCAATTTGTAGCCTGAGATTTCTTTCATTGTTTAAAATTCATTAAAAAAGAGAAAAGAAAAAAAAAATCTGGCTTTAGCGAGGGTTCTATCGCGACGCATTTTCCTCCACGCACCCATTTTCTGCGCTGTCGGCTCACATCAAGCTCAACGAGCAAAATAAGTTCCAGAACAATCTCCTTCCAGGTCACAGTGTTCAATTCTCTCAAGCTATTTTTACTCACGGCTATCAAGGCAGGGCTTAGGCTTCAGGCCCAGGCATAAAAAAAATCACTGGTTGCGATAAGTTAGGTCCTGCAGCAATGCACGCTGGGAGATTATGACATGTTGACATGATGGTAGAAGTAATGCTACTGACTGACGATGATTAAAAAGTGACGATGTTCACTGCCTCAGTCTTAATAAGATGAAAACATCACCGGGACTAAACAGAATATATGCTTTAAATGAATTTTTAACACGGAATTAACAGACCGTTCCCTGTTTTGTGTCTGTATTTACTTTTGATTTATTTACTTTAATGGCTCTTCATAAAAGGCAGCACAGTTGAGGGTATTAAACAAGAGAAATGTCTGATTATATACAAATGTGTTTTTGTTTTCAGGACACCTGCTCACAATTACAGCACCCAGCGTCATTAGCATAAACATTAACTGTCATTAGTGTATGTTGTAGATTTTGCCGTATCTTTGCACAATATTGCGCTGCCTAGTATCCAGAATTAATTCCCAAGGTCACTGCGTTAACTTTTATATGTTTACTAATTTTGACACCATTTCTTATTTTGTCAGTTTAATTGTGTCTTTCTCTAGATAATAGGTAATAGGAAGTCTGAATATTTAACATTAAGATGAAATGCTAAAAGAAAATATAAAAATGAGCTTTTACATAATTAAAAATGTCATACCATAGATTTTACTCTGTTACTAAATTACAAAATCCATGCAAATAACTCAATGATTACTTGGTCATTTGTTTTTAAGGAAGATACAATAAATTATATGGGCTGTACCACCAAAACATCTCATCAGTGATGCCTAAATGTCATATCTGTAATGCTGTAATATCACACGCATGATGCCAAGGTGCCACATCATTAATGTGGAAATGCCACATCTGAAATGCTGAAATATTACATTCATGATGCCAAGGTGCCACATCCATAACATCCGTAATGGTGAAGTGGCACATCCGTGATGCCCAATTGTCACATCCGTAATGCTGAAATGGCTCATCTGTGATGTCAAAATGTCGCATCTGTAACACCAAAATGTCACATGCATAACGTCTAAATGTCACATCCGTTATGCCGAAATGACACATCCGTAATGCCGGACTGTCATTTCTGCAATGTCACATCCATAAATCTGAGGTGTTACATCTGTAACGCTGAAATGTCACATCAGTGATATCGAGATGTCACATCAGTAATGGCAAAATGTCACCTCCATAATGCAGAAATGTCACATCTGTAATGATGAAATGTCACATCCGTAACACTGAAATGTCACATCCGTAACGCTGAAATGTCACACCCGTAACGCTGAAATGTCACATCCTTAATGCCGAAATGTCACATCCGTAATGCCGAAATGACACATCCGTAATGCCGGACTGTCATTTCTGCAATGTCACATCCATAAATCTGAGGTGTTACATCCGTAACGCTGAAATGTCATCAGTGATGCCGAGATGTCACATCTGTAATGCCGAAATGTCACCTCCATAATGCAAAAATGTCACATCTGTAATGACGAAATGTCACATCTGTAACGCTGAAATGTCATCAGTGATGCCGAGATGTCACATTTGTAATGGCAAAATGTCACCTCCACAATGCAGAAATGTCACATCGTAATGACAAAATGTCACCTCCACAATGCAGAAATGTCACATCTGTAATGCCGAGATGTCACATCTGTAATGCCGAAATGTCACCTCCATAATGCAGAAATGTCACATTCGTAATGGCAAAATGTCACCTCCACAATGCAGAAATGTCACATCTGTAATGATGAAATGTCACATCTGTAACGCTGAAATGTCACATCTGTAATGCCGAGATGTCACATCCGTAATGCCGAAATGTCACCTCCATAATGCAGAAATGTCACATTCGTAATGGCAAAATGTCACCTCCACAATGCAGAAATGTCACATCTGTAATGATGAAATGTCACATCTGTAACGCTGAAATGTCACATCTGTAATGCCGAGATGTCACATCCGTAATGCCAAAATGTCACCTCCATAATGCAGAAATGTCACATCGTAATGGCAAAATGTCACCTCCACAATGCAGAAATGTCACATCTGTAATGATGAAATGTCACATCTGTAACGCTGAAATGTCACATCTGTAATGCCGAGATGTCACATCCGTAATGCCGAAATGTCACCTCCATAATGCAGAAATGTCACATTAGTAATGGCAAAATGTCACCTCCACAATGCAGAAATGTCACATCTGTAATGATGAAATGTCACATCTGTAACGCTGAAATGTCACATCTGTAATGCCGAGATGTCACATCCGTAATGCCGAAATGTCACCTCCATAATGCAGAAATGTCACATCCGTAATGCCAAAATGTCACCTCCATAATGCAGAAATGTCACATCTGTAATGACGAAATGTCACATCCGTAACGCTGAAATGTCACATCAGTGATGCCGAGATGTCACATCCGTAATGGCAAAATGTCACATCCGTAATGGCAAAATGTCACATCTGTAATGGCGAAATGTCACCTCCATAATGCAGAAATGTCACATCTGTAATGATGAAATTTCACACCTGTAACGCTGAAATGTCACATCTGTAATGCCGAGATGTCACATCCGTAATGCCAAAATGTCACCTCCATAATGCAGAAATGTCACATCTGTAATGACGAAATATCACATCCGTAATGCTGAAATGTCACATCAGTGATGCCGAGATGTCACATCCGTAATGGCAAAATGTCACATCCGTAATGGCGAAATGTCACATCTGTAATGGCGAAATGTCACCTCCATAATGCAGAAATGTCACATCTGTAATGATGAAATTTCACACCTGTAACGCTGAAATGTCACATCTGTAATGCCGAGATGTCACATCCGTAATGCCAAAATGTCACCTCCATAATGCAGAAATGTCACATCTGTAATGACGAAATGTCACATCCGTAACGCTGAAATGTCACATCAGTGATGCCGAGATGTCACATCCGTAATGGCAAAATGTCACATCCGTAACGCTGAAATGTCACATCCATAATGGCGAAATGACACACCCATAATGCAGGCATTTCACATCCATAATGCTGAAATAGCACATCCTTAAAGCCAGAATATCGTTTTTGTAATGCCACATCCATGACGTTGAGGTGTCACATCCGTAATGCTGAGATGTCACATCCGTAACACAGAAATGTGACCATGGTAATGCAGACATATTTCATCCGTAACACCCAAATGTTTCATCAGTGATGCTGAGATATCACATTTGTACTGTAAAATGTCACTTCATTGATACTGAGATGTCATGTCAGCGATGCTGTAATGTAAACGTCCATGACGCTGAAATGTAATGTTTGTAACGCTAAAATGTTAAGTGACACCCAGATGTTACATTTGTAATGAATAGAACTGTTGAAATCAGACATAATGCTGTACAAATGCACATAATCAGTGGATTTGTGAAAGAAAATCCCAACATATGTGTGTGTGTGTGTGTGTTATGCAGGATTCAGAATAATGATATTCATTGAGTTGGTAATGAGGTGAGCACGCCACAGTTGGTCTGGGCCCGAGCAGACGGGGAGGCTTTTGTGTGTGTGTGTGTGTGTGTGTGTGTGTGTGTGTGTGTGTGTGTGTGTGTGTGTGCTGATGAGCAGAATCACACCTCTGAAAGCTCTATGCAGTTTGTCAAAGTGAGAGCAGAGATATCATGTATGTGTCACGACTGGAGTTTGAAAGTGCAGCTCAAGATCGACAGTTTTTTTTTCTCCTATCTGTCTCGTTCTCTCTCACTTTCTCTTTCTGTCTGTCTTGCTCTCATTCGCTTTCTCTTTCTGTCTCCGTTTATTCCATCTTCATTATTTCCGTTAACTACTTTCTTTCACTCTGTCCCTCGCTCACTTTCTCTTCCTGTCTTTTGTGCTTTTCTGTTACTTCCAGTGTCTCTTTCTATTGCCTTTCTGCATCCCTCGTTTCTTTGTCTCATTCTTATCTCTTAATCGCTCTTCTCTCTCTCTCTCTCTCTCAACATGGAGATGCCGGCAGGATGTAGTCACAGGCATTACTTTTTAAAGGTTTTTAATAATGGGTTAAAAAATAGGCATAAAAATAGGCATTACAGTTAGGTAGTAATTTAACTTAGAGCTATTCAGATTAGCATATACTGTACAATACCCAGAATAAAAAGCAGAGCCCCGAACATCTTATAACATGTACAACGCATAGGATGAATGCCATTGAAACTAACAAGAGAACATGCTGTTCTTAAATAATGCAACCGATCATACAATAAACAAGACCCAGATAAACCAAGTTACAGTGATGAGAAGGAAATACAAATAAGTAAGTAACAAATTAATTAATTGTACTTGAACTCAAAGCCCCTCAGGCAGTGCTGCAATCAGCAGGAGTCTGTGACAGAACCACACAAGATATGGCTCCTGGAGCACCAACTTTTGGCCGAGGACAACCACCCCACCATCTTTACTCAGTTCATCTGATGGTGGCATGGTGGGTGGATCTTAATGTGGGTGGTTGTAAAGACCTTGGCAAGAGAGCTGGGCCAAAGCTTCGAATGTGAGTGGTGACATTTCTTGGCATGCATGTTAGGGTGGACCTTGGACTAAACTTGGCTTGGGTGTGGGGCTCAGCTTGGCATAAGAACTGGGACATGACTTCAGTTAAGCAGTGGTGCCAGCACAATGTCATCCAAGCTGGGGTGTGGTGCAAGCATAGTGCCCTCGAAGTCAGGTGGTGACACCAACAACATTTCCAAATCTCAGAGCAGAGCAGGGCGTGACTCAGGGCATGGCAGGGCATAATTTAGGCAGAGCAGGGCATGATTCATTCCTGGCATGGAAGGAATTTTCTTCGACCTCTGCAATAACAGGGCCTGGCTTGGAATGAAACCTGGCAGAGACGACCATCAAGTTGACCTCTGCAGGGAGCTGGGCAACACTGAGACACTCAGGTAAACCCGATCAGGGCCCTGTGGCATGCCGGCACTGATGACAGGGCCAATCTAATAGTAATACCTCTATCAAGCTACCATGATACTCTTGATGTTTTTTTTTTATTAACATAATTGTACTATTCTCTATTGTAAACCCCTTATATTGTTACTTCATATAAGTTCCTCTGTCAGTTCCAGCATTACTGAGATGTGTTTGACTCGTCTTGCATGAGTGGAAGGTTTGTGCTGCTGGTGAATGTTGTTAATTAAAAGCCCTCAGTGTGAGTGTAAGATGAAGATGGACACACACACACACACACACACACATACATATACACACACTGTGATGATAACCTTTGAAATGAGATACATTAATTAGATAAACTAATTATGAGATTAATCTTGTGGGCAAAGGTCAGACTGTTACGTTACAGAGCTGTTGGGGGTGAGGGAAGAGAGGACGAGTGCTTCACTCAACGGGACAAATTTCCATGTTGGTGTTTTATAGTGTTATTGGTTCTTAATTCTTTGAGTGGCAGCAATGAGGAGTGTTTCTCTATGAAATTAGAGTTTGTACACGTTGGTCGTTTCCTGTTGTAGTGCGTTCTGAGAAGGCTTTCTACTCAACATGTTGTGCCTCATTACATAAAGCTCAGTTCTTTGATGTACAGTATGTAGAACCTTTCATTCCATCATTCCATTCTCTTTTGATGTCTTCAGGAGGACATTCCCAAAGTCTACACACTATTCTCAAATTTTATACTTAACACCCCATCCCTAAATTTGTACACTTTATTTAGAACTTTAAACACTCAACAGAAACGTACACACCATTGCAATTGTGGGAGTTCTGGTCACCACCACCTTGGCAGGACCTGACTCCATCTAAACCCTGGTTAATCAATAAATGAGCTTATGGCTATAGCAAACGAAGTCTGGCTGTTGTTTGGAACACTACAGTACTTACTTTAATTATCACCCACGCACTAGCGAGCTTAGCTTTAGCTTACCTAAAATGCCCTGGTGGCTAATGTTAATTTATATGCTAATGCATTTGACTTCATTCTTTCATCCATACCCTACACATCGTTCAATGATTCCAGTTAGCTAAAGTCATGCATAGCAGACAGCTAGCAGTTTGACACCTGCAATTGACCATGCCTCGAATTATTCATAACTACATAACTTAAATAATTTTAATTGATGGGTTTCATAAAATTCCAACCCGTACAGTTGTCATAAATGGGAAAT
Source organism: Clarias macrocephalus (assembly GCA_011419295.1). Taxonomy (NCBI): domain Eukaryota; kingdom Metazoa; phylum Chordata; class Actinopteri; order Siluriformes; family Clariidae; genus Clarias; species Clarias macrocephalus. Next base: position 25,605 of record JAAGKR010001166.1, read on the forward strand.
CAAGACTAAAACCGTACCAGTCTGTAAACATGTTTTTTTTTTTTTTTCTGTTGTAAAATTGGCCATTTTAACACAAGGCTCTACAGAGATTAATTAACTTTTGGAGCCAGCCCCCTGTGGACATTCAAGGGAAATACATGTTTTAGAACTTCCATGTTAGCCTCATTTTTCAGAACCGAAGGTTGGCCCTTGAACCCTACACACCATAGTCAACATTTACACTTTTAAAATCTACACTTTATTTAGAACTTTACACACAATTCGGAAATGTACATATGATTTCCAAACTTGTCACACATCACACATCAATCACAAAACTTACACGTTTCACATCTATTAGAACTTTACACTTTACTAGGAACTTTACATTTTAATCAGAACTTTACACATCATTCCCGAACTTTACACACCATTAGCAGCACACAGCTGTGACGTGCTTCTGATGCTGCTCTGAGACCAGTTAGCATGCTGCCCTATGTTTATTAGCATATCAAACAGCCGTTTTCTTTAAGTGACCTCGCTGAAGATACTTCTGCTTTACTCTGACACATTAAAGAGCTCTGCAGTGCTTCACATACCACAAGCTGATATTTTATTAATAAGACATTAAAAATGAAATATTTATTTCTCGTTAAACATTGTCCTGCTGGTTTCTGAAATACCAACTGAAATAATACCAACATCCTAATGACATTACAGTGGGATGAAAATCTGCTGACAAAATTCTAGGAATTTGTGGACCTTTTTGATGTTGGTAAATCATGTTAAATACAAACAGAATCTACAAAATCATACAATATTTATCAAGAAAGCTTGCGTCTTACCCAAAATTACCATAATTACTTTAACTATTTTGAAGTGGACCTATTATAAAATGTTACTGATTAGTCATTCTCAAAACGGATGGGTACAAACAAAAAACGTGAGAGCAACAACATTCCCTGTTTTTTTTTTTTTTGTCTGTTTTTCCATTTGAGTATTGCCTGCGGTTTAAGCAAGGTACTTAGATTTTCCCTCTAAGATCCCCTCCCCTAGTTTGTTACTCGACTCTGACACTGAAATGGTGTGTTCGGGTGAGGAGTGAAACAGAGGTAGGTTTGAAAAAAAAATGCAATCTTGTTAAAGAAATAGCAACATATGGGACCTTGAGGGGTGTTTTCACACTGGCTTGTTTAGACCAGTTGAATTAGACTTAACAGGGCAGTAGCACTTGGGTGTGGACCAAAATAACCACACAAGACCATTTCTGAGTGGTTTCTGTCCGAAGTGTGGGCCTTAATCCGGACTAACTAATAGAAGTACAGTGGAACCTTGGATTGCGAGTAATGAGATTTACAAGTTTTCCGCAAGACGAGCAAAGATTTGTAATACATTTTGACTTGAAAAACGAGTAAGTTTTGGTTTACGAGTACCGAGTATCATGTATCCCGCATGCGCTCTTGTTTTGACACCGAGCGTCACGTGATCACAACTGAGCCAATGATTTTTCTCTCTCTTGCGCTGTGGAATTGTGGGTAATCGTCTCCCCTGTTGGGTCTTAGTGCTCGTCACTTACTGGTATAATTAACATCTCCCTCTCTGTTTCAGCGTGTCTCCTATGTGTGTGCCCGCGTAATTTGATACCGACACACACACACAACGACACACGCACACACACTCTCTCGCCTTTACACCCCCCTCCCTTTTTGTTTTTACATTACAGCAGTGATTCCGTTAGTATGCGTTCACACGAGTGTCATTAGAGGGATTTCTTTTTTCCCCCATTAAAACAGTGTTTCCGTTGTGTGTGTGTTTGTTGTGAAACTTAAAAAGCGAGGTGGGGGGAGGGAGGAGGAGTTTTACTGTGTAAGACGAGGCGAGGGAAGGGGTTAATTCCACACAAACACACACACTCACACAAGTACACGGCGCCTGTGCGCACAAACGGAAACACTTATCTGTCGGGATTTATTTTAACTTTTTTTTAAAGGTAAAGTGCAGGTTAATTTGTTTTATTTTTACTTGATATATTGTATTAATTATTATTATGTATTTATTTTTTTGGGCTGTATTCTTGTTTGGTTTATTGCCCAGATATTGACCACTGTTATGTGTTATAACTGTTTCTTCATGTTGCAGAGGAAATTTCTTTCACAGAAATATTTGCTAGTACAGTACTGGAAACCTTTTTTTTCCCTGTACGTGTGTTCTTGTTCCTGTCCAAGAGCGAACCACTGGGTCTGAAAAATTAGTCCAATGCGGAAGTTACAAAAACGTGGAACTCCTCAAATGACCACTAGGGGCTAGCTCCAAAAGTGACTAAATCCCCATAGACCGCCTTTCATGACAAATGTATAGGGCTGAATTTTTATGCATAATTAGGGGAGTGGTCAATTTGAGTGACAGCTACGCATCACTTCAGCTACCCAGCTAACTGGCGTGGTCCAACCAACAACCAGTCTCCGTTTCCTCCACCCATTTTCCCATTCATGGATTAACTGGGGTTTAGGCGGAGTCAGCTACTGCCAGGATGGAGCTCATGCAGTTGAGTTTCAAATCCGCTCTTCAGAAAACCCTATGAGTGATGGAACAAGTTAACGCACTGGTCCACTGATTAGGGACCAGAGTGAAGCAGATAGTGGTATAAACATCTTTAGAGCAGCAAGCAGCTCGTCTGTTCACTCACAAGTACCTGACTGCATCCTCTAACAAACCTTTCATTTCCTCTTAGATTTATTTGCTGATATAAAAATACACAAGAAATGCTTTCCTCAGCACTATGATACATATTCCATTTAGAAATACACTCTTCCCGTGTTGCACACCGCTACACACTCTTCTCTCAGGAGCATTTTGGATGGTTAAGTTGTCGGTCAATTTCTACAGTTTTCCTAATTACTGTAGAGTTTTCTATGAAATTAATCTGTAGTAATATTTTTGTCTCTTGGATTTATTCCTTTTGTCCCTTAACACTACTTATCCTCTATTTTTTCATTGATCTTTTAGTTCTTTTATTGTTTTCCCTTTATTTTTTGTTTTATTATTATTATTATTATTATTAGTAGTAGTAGTAGTAGTATTATTATTATTATTATTATTATTAATGTATTCATTTATTTGTTTGTTTGTTTAGTGGTTGCTTTGAGTTACAGTAGGCTTAGGGTCAGTGGCTTTCTACCTTCTTCTTCTTCTTCTTCTTCTTCTTCTTCTTGTCATCTATTCTCAACTGTATGCTTCATTTGTATTACTTTCTTTTTTATCCTCCATCGTTACTCACTTCTTATTTTCTCTGTTATTTTTTTTTATTATTTCTGTTCTCTTCCTCTCTTCTGTTTTCTTTTTTCAAAGAATTCTTTATAGTCCTTCGACTGTTCCATCATCAATGTCATCATCGTCATCATCATCATCTTATTATTATTATTATTATTAGTAGTAGTAGTAGTAGTAGTATAAGCTTGTTTCCGTTTCTCTTCTCTTCTTTTATCTTTTCTTTTTGTCTTCCTTTCTTAATGTTTCCTCTTACTCAACTTTCCTTCTTTTTTTCTTTCTTTCTTTTTTTCTCATCATCATCACCTTCTTCTTGCCTCCCTTTTCCTCTTCCCCCTCTCAGTGACTCAGCTTATCTTGGAGCACTTGGCTCTCTGCACTCTTTTTGTTGCTTGTCCAAACACTTGCTCTTTTGGCACACACAGTGTGTGTGCGTGTGTGTGTGTGTGTGTGTGTGTGTGTGTGTGTGTGGTTGTGACATTGCTGCTGCTCATGCATCGTGTAATGGTAAAGCGCAGCAGGTGCTGATGATGTAATTTCCTGGAGGGGGTCATAATTTGCCTCTCTCTTTCTCTCTCTTTTTGTCTCTTGCCTGAACACCCACCACACACACACGCATATACACTGATCCAACTTCATTGTGTGGTGAAGTAAATGCGATTAGCTGTGTGGTGAGGATTGGCAGAGAGAGAGTGAGAGAGAGTCATGAGTATACGGAAAATCCACACACATCAGATTTTAAATCAATGCCATTAGATTAGACACCAGGTGCAGGACATCTGCACACATCAGACTTTACATTCAGCGCTCTGAGATTAGACACACGGTCCAGGAAACATCAGACTTTACATTCAATTCTCTGAGATTAGTCACATGGTCCAGGAATTCTGGACACATCCGACTTTACATACAGTTCTCTGAGATTAGACACCACATTCTGGACATCTGGACACATCAGACTTTACATTCAGTGCTCTAAGATTATACACATGGTCCAGGACACATCCGACTTTACATTCAGTTCTCTGAGATTAGTCACACGGTCCAGGACATCTGGACACATCAGACTTTACATTCAGTGCTCTAAGATTATACACACGGTCCAGGACACATCCGACTTTACATTCAGTTCTCTGAGATTAGTCACACGGTCCAGGACATCTGGACACATCAGACTTTACATTCAGTGCTCTAAGATTATACACACGGTCCAGGACACATCCGACTTTACATTCAGTTCTCTGAGATTAGTCACACGGTCCAGGACATCTGGACACATCAGACTTTACATTCAGTGCTCTAAGATTATACACACGGTCCAGGACACATCCGACTTTACATTCAGTTCTCTGAGATTAGTCACACGGTCCAGGACATCTGGACACATCAGACTTTACATTCAGTGCTCTAAGATTATACACACGGTCCAGGACACATCCGACTTTACATTCAGTTCTCTGAGATTAGTCACACGGTCCAGGACATCTGGACACATCAGACTTTACATTCAGTGCTCTAAGATTATACACACGGTCCAGGACACATCCGACTTTACATTCAGTTCTCTGAGATTAGTCACACGGTCCAGGACATCTGGACACATCAGACTTTACATTCAGTGCTCTAAGATTATACACACGGTCCAGGACACATCCGACTTTACATTCAGTTCTCTGAGATTAGTCACACGGTCCAGGACATCTGGACACATCAGACTTTACATTCAGTGCTCTAAGATTATACACACGGTCCAGGACACATCCGACTTTACATTCAGTTCTCTGAGATTAGTCACACGGTCCAGGACATCTGGACACATCAGACTTTACATTCAGTGCTCTAAGATTATACACACGGTCCAGGACACATCCGACTTTACATTCAGTTCTCTGAGATTAGTCACACGGTCCAGGACATCTGGACACATCAGACTTTACATTCAGTGCTCTAAGATTATACACACGGTCCAGGACACATCCGACTTTACATTCAGTTCTCTGAGATTAGTCACACGGTCCAGGACATCTGGACACATCAGACTTTACATTCAGTGCTCTAAGATTATACACACGGTCCAGGACACATCCGACTTTACATTCAGTTCTCTGAGATTAGTCACACGGTCCAGGACATCTGGACACATCAGACTTTACATTCAGTGCTCTGAGATTACACACCACATTCTGGACATCTGGACACATCAGACTTTACGTCCAATGCTCTAAGATTATACACACGGTCCAGGACACATCAGACTTTACATTCAGTTCTCTGAGATTAGTCACACGGTCCAGGACATCTGCACACATCAGACTTTACATTCAGTGCTCTGAGATTAGACACCGCATTCAGGACATCTGGACACATCAGACTTTACTTTCAGTTCTCTGAGATTAGACACATGGTCCAGGACATCTGCACACATCAGACTTTACATTCAGTGCTCTGAGATTAGACACACGGTCCAGGACATCTGGACACATCAGACTTTATATTCAGTTCTCTGACATGAGAACACCAAGTGCAGGACATCTGCACACATCAGACTTTACATTCAGTGCTCTGAGATTAGACACATGGTCCAGGACATTTGGACACATCAGACTTTATATTCAGCGCTCTGAGATTAGAACACCAGGTGCAGGACATCTGCACACATCAGACTTTACATTCAGCACTCTGAGATTAGACACCACATTCTGGACATCTGGACACATCAGACTTTACATTCAGTGTTCTTGGATTAGACACCACATTCTGGACATCTGGACACATCAGACTTTACATTCAGTGTTCTTGGATTAGACACCACATTCAGGACATCCGGACACATCAGACTTTACATTTCATGCTGTCAGATTGATACCTGCACACATCATCCAATGACATTAGATTAGACGCCACATTCAGGACATCTGCACATATCGGATTTAACATTTCCTCATGTCAGATTAGAAACCAGGTCTTTGACCTGCACACAACATTCAATGCCGTTCGATAAGACAACACCTTCAGGACATATGCACATATCAACTTTTATACTGCTAGATTAGAGACAAGGTCCAGGACATCTCCACACATCAGACACGACATTCAGTCCTGTCAATCTGTACACATCACATTTAACATTTCCTCCTGTTAGATTAGAAACCTGTGAAAGGTCCAGCACACATCAGATATCACATTCAGCCCTCTGAGATTAGACACCAGGTCCAAGACACAGAGTCAGACTACATGCACTTGTTGTTCTGCTGCATCAGTCTCCATAATTACAGTCTGCCCCGGTGTTTAAAGTAAAGCACTCAGTGAGTCTCTGTGTCAAAGAAAGATAAAGAGAGAGACTGAGGAAAGAAAAAGACTGACAGAGAAGAACAAAGAGAGACAGACAGACAGAGACACAGAGAGAGAGAGAGAGAGAGAGAGAGAGACAACAGAGACAAAGGCAGTTAAGACATTGTGTGGGACAGTGTGTGCAACTGTAGCACTGTTTACCCGAATAACACACAAGTCAAAGAAAATACCTTATAAAGATTACAAATTAAAAATGACAAATGTTTGCGTACAGTAAATGTGTGTGTGTGTGTACAGTGTGTGTGTGTGTGTGTGTGTGTGTGTGTGTGTGTGTATTACAGTTACAGTTACAGTCAGACACAGAGTAACTTACTGTGTGAAATGGCCAGCGGCTCCCGAAGGGAATTGTGCACTAGATTTTAACCTAATGAGAGACAGTGTGTGTGTGTGTGTGTGTGTGTGTGTGTGTGTGTGTGTGTGTGTGTGTGTGTGTGTGTGTGTAGGGGTCACAAGGACCTCATGCTACAGTATGTCAGTGTTTTTCCATCATGAGTGACCGAAGAAGCCTAGCAACCAGCTGTTTTACCACACACACACACAGACACACAGACACACACACACACACACACACACACACACACACACACACACACACACACACACACACACACACACACAGTCCAGGCTTTCACTTCACTCATACAGTATGTGATTTATTTCACCTGCTTATTCGTACCTGGATCCTCTCGCTGAGTACCTGAGACAGAGGTTACTATGGCAACAGCAAGCCCCTGCTGTGCCCCTCCACACCAACACGCTGCAGGATCACTTTATTAGGAACATTTATGCGGTTATCCAATCAACCAATCAATTTCAGCACCACAGTGTGTAAAATGCATGCAGCTACAGGTCAAGAGCTTCAGTTCATGTTCACACCGGACACGAGAACGAGGAAGAAGCCTGATTTTTATTACACACACCTGAATTCATCGAGCGCGCTTGTGAGGAACGACAAACATCTGGGTGAATGACATAAAGTAACTCGAATACTATCTCTTTACAGCCGTGATGAACAGAAAAGCATTGCAGCATGCACAACACTTCAAAGCTGAAGGTCGATCAGCTACAGCAGCAGAAGACCACATCAGGACAGAAATCTGAGACTATCATGGACTCATAGTTCACACACACAGGTCTTGTCCTGACTTCACATTCATGTTACAGTGAGAGTATATTGCATTCTTATAGGCAAACGGACCTGGTGTCCGATCTAATGCGGCTAATTTGGCAGTAGATCGGACACCAGGTCCATGATATCTGGGCACATCAAATTTTAGATTAGACACCAGGTCCAAGACATCTGGACACATCAGATTTTAAATGAATGCCATTAGAACAAACACCAGGTCCATGAATATCATGATGCATTTGATTTTACATCAGTGGCATAAGATTAGATACCACATCTAAGACATTCACACAAATTGTATTTTAGATCAGTGACATTAGATTAGACACCAAACCAAGGACATCGGCATGCACGGTGTTGTACATCAGTGGCATTAGCTTAGACATCAAGTCCAGGGCACAGATTTTACTTCAGTGGCATTAAATTAAACACCAGGTCAAATTACATCGGCATGCATCACATTTGACATTAGTGGCATTAGATTAGACGTCAGTTCCAGGACCTCCACACACATCGGATTTTACATCAGTGGTATTAGATTAGACACCAGGTCCATGGCATCTGCACACATTGTATTTTACTTCAGTCCATTAGATCAGACACCACGTGCAAGTCATCAGCATGCATCACATTTTACATCAGGACGATGACTTGGCATTAGATCAGACCTGGTGTCCAATCTAATGCTGATGACACTAGGTCCAGGACATCTGGACACATCAAATTGTAGTTTAGACACCAGGTCCATGGCATCAGTCTGTATCAGATTTTACATCATTGCCTTTAGATCAGACACCAGGTCCATGTTATCTGCATGCATCACATTTTACATATGTGGAATTAGATCGGCCACCAGGTCAGATGGTTGGCTAATGCCACTGATGTAAAATTTGATGATTTTGCATTAGCTCGGACCTGCTGTCCGATCTAATGCAGCCGCGTTAAAATGTGATGCGGTTGTGGCATTAGATTGGACACCAGGTCCGGGACATCTGGGCACATCAAAGTGTACATCAGTGTCATTAGATTAGACACCAGTTCCAGTACATCTGCTTGGATCTAATTTTCCAGCAGTTAAATTAGATTAGACACCAGGCATCACAGACCCTCGTGTGAACAGTGTGAACTGATTCTATTCTCATAACTAACGCTGATTATTATATACTTGGGAACACTTCCTCTGTGCCACTGTACGTTTGTTACTACATCGCTGGTGTCATTAGTGTTAAGTGTGTGTTAGGTGATTTAGGACACAGCCGTGAATTCTCTCCATCTGCACACTCACTGTACCTGGCACTCGGGGAAAAAGAATGAGATAAATCCGAACGGTGTTACAGAAAATGTGCTTGCAGAAGGATTTAATCATTCCAGAGAGAATGAAATTTACAAAATGGTACATGCTGTAGGTTATAGAAATAATATCATAAGTAAAAGATCAAACAGGAAATCAGATTAAATAATTACACAGGCTGGTCTGGGTTCTGCACGGAGAGAGAGAGATCACGCCGAGCCGCAAGAACAAATGGTTCCAGGTTTTTCGAGATGGAAAAAAGAAGTACATGATGAACCTGATATCCGAGCACTGATTTCATTTAAAGTTTGAAAAGTTATGATTATTTTTTTTTCATTTTACTTTTCATTGCTTTGAGAAAACTGACGCATTTTTACCACCACAATTGAACCCGGAACCTAGAGATGGAAGGTAACAGTGCCAACCACTACGCCTCCTGGTGATTTTGCCATACTGACACTGCTCTCACGTAGTTCTGCTGTTAGAACGGCTGTAACGCCACCTGTCTTTCTTTTATTATTGTTATTGTCATTTCTTATATCTTTTGAAATTAAATGGTTTTGTAGTTGCATGTGCATTACTTCCTCTTCCAGTTCCTTCTAATGCTGTGGAGGAATCAGACTTTGCAGAGAATGCATCTCTGCTTTTAGAACGTCCATGATACAAGTTCTCGCTTATGTTATAGCAGCTGTAAATACTCGTCTCTCACTTTTTTTGTTCTTTTTTATCTGCAGCTTCTTTTTAAACCACATAAGCATAAATTCGTCTGTCCTGAACATGTCCAGGAAACATCACTGGAGCCTCCTTACATAAACCAGAAATAAACGTCTGCTTCCAGGAAAAAAAAAAGAAATAATAAATTGTTGAGCGTTTCCTGTGTTTAGACCGTAGAAGCGATGACTTATTAAAACATGCACGTTTATACAGTACAAACCTGCACGCTTGTAGATTTTATGGTAAATGGATCCACTGATCAGGATTGAGAATTCAACAGCACTGTAGACTAATCACCCATAAACCACCTAATAAACCCGATGATGTATAATCATAGGACACAATGTCAAACTGCCCAGCAACACCACTTACACATTACAGGAACTCGGCTGGGAGTTACCGCCACATCACCCGTACTGGTCCTGACCTCACTCCAAGCCATTTCCACATGTTTAAACATGATAAAGAAGTTCCTGGGAGGCGAGGGTTCAAGATGTCATGCCGCACATAGCTACTGAGAAAACTTTCTACCTTAATGGTATCCACGCACCTGTGGGATCCACGCACTTGTTATATATGTTAACAGATATGAATAATCCAGACATGTTAGCGCATTACGCATTAATCATATGACCAAATTTGACCCTAATGGCATTCCATGATCGCAGTGCAATAACCACTGTGCGTGAAATTAATCATATGACCAAGTTTGACCCCAATGGCTTCCCATAATCGCAGTGCAATTACGGCAGTGTGAAAAAAATCATATGACCAAGTTTGACCCTAATGGCTTCCCATAATCACAGTGCAATTAATCATATGACCAGTTTGACCCTAATGGCATTCTATAATCACAGTGCAGTTACCCGGCTGCGTGTGAAATTAATCATATGACCAGGTTTGACCCTAATGGCTTCCCATAATCGCAATGCAATTACGGATGTGAAATTAATCATATGACCAAGTTTGAGCCTAATGGCTTCCCATAATCTCAGTGCAATTACGGCATTGTGTGAAATAAAGTATATGAGCAAGTTTTGACCCTAATGGCTTCCCATAATCGCAGTGCAATTAATCATATGACCAGTTTGACCCTAATGGCATTCTATAATCACGGTGCAGTTACCCGTGTGAAATTAATCATATGACCAGATTTGACCCTAATGGCTTCCCATAATCGCAGTGCAATTAATCATATGACCAGTTTGACCCTAATGGCATTCTATAATCACAGTGCAGTTACCTGTGTGAAATTAATCATATGACCAGGTTTGACCCTAATGGCTTCCCATAATCGCAATGCAATTACAGATGTGAAATTAATCATATGACCAAGTTTGACCCTGATGGCTTCCCATAATCGCAGTGCAGTTACCCGGCTGCGTGTGAAATTAATCATATGACCAAGTTTGACCCTGATGGCTTCCCATAATCGCAGTGCAGTTACCCGGCTGTGTGTGATAACGGCACGTTTAGCGCAGATAATGAAATGACTAAGGGAACATCACCAGGTGTACTGAATGTCAAGTTTTATTATAAAAGCTTCTAGATGGGAGTTTGGATAAAACTAAAGTTGTGTGCTTGAGCAACCTTCAAGGGGAACGATTTTTACCAGAATGTAAGATGTGTGATTGGCGGCTCAGGCTCTACGTTATTGTTTTTTCAGATCTGGGTTCGAACCCTTCCGGCGGTGGGTTTGCCACAAAGTACTACCCAGCCACTGCATACAGAGACGACCCCATGCAAGAGATTTTAATGTGATGTTTGTTGAGCGTTAATGTTTGGGATATTATAAAGCTGCGTAATCTATTGCAGTTCGTCCTGCATTGTCTTTATTGCAACATTGCACATTTATAATACAAGTAAATCCAAGTATTTTAAAATTGTGATTAATCACTGCGATTAACTTGATAAAATCTCTAATTGAATGACGGCACTAATTTATAGTAATTATTATTAAAATGATCTGAGGTGTGTTTTCTTTCGTATAGTGCAATGAGAGGATCAGTGTGTGTTAGAGCAGCACCTGGTGCCAGAGATACACACCATTTCATTTCGTCAGCTTCACTCTGTGTGTGTGTGTGTGTGTGTGTGTGTGTGTGTGTGTGTGTGATGATTGAGTTGGCCTTAACGTGAATGCAGCCATTGATATGTATGAGTTTCCCACTTACCAATGTAATCTCTGTGAGCAGGCCGACTTCAGCTCAGCTTATTGCTATACGTACACACGGAATGAAGCACTGTCTAAACCCCGTTAGTGTGTGTGTGTGTGTGTGTGTGTGTGTGTGTGTGTGTGTGACTAAGAGAGATAGGCTTGCTGCCCTTTTGTTTACGTCACACACACACACACATGGTTGCTGTGTCACTTCATGCGCTCAGGATGCACATCTGCTTAGCAACAGATTGAACCAGTTTCAGACACAAAATGAGCAGAAATTCCGTCGACACAGTTCGATGATTTATGCAAATGTTTGTACAACAGAGATATTTTATTCTGCGTTTATTTTAATTGGCTTTTATTTAGAGAGCAGACATGGCTTTTGTTTGTTCTTCTGTTTTCACTGAAATATTTCCTTCAATCTGAACAGCAGGTTAAAATTCTCAAGTTTTATCCCTGCACCGCACACATCGAGAAATAAATCTACATAAATAAATATAAATGACTTTTTTTAATGGAATTTTCTGACTATTTAAAATCTTATTTAAAATCTAGGCTGTGTTTGTTTCATTAGTTTGCTGTGTGGCATAAACGTGTATTACAGTGTACTAGTGACCTCCGGACTTTCAACAACAACATCAACAATAACAACAAACATTCACCATCGCAACAGCCCCAAAAAACATTATCCTGAAACAGATGTGTGTGTGTGTGTGTGTGTGTGTGTGTGTGTGTGTGTGTGTGTGTGTGTGTGTGTCCTTGCCTTGAGCAAGGGTTACAATAAACCTTTGACAATGTTAAAAATTAAATATATATCAATAATGCCGCCACCTGTTAGGATTTGAGCCGATATGAGAGTGTGGAGCCGCTTACAGACGTGCAGCAGCGTAACACACACTCACACTCACAACATCATCATCAACTAACTCTACACTTACTGTACTGTACACTCACTACCAGCCGTGGATGCACAGATAAATAAATAAACAGATACTTATAGATAGATAGATAGATAGATAACACACTAACACACACTAACACACACTTAACCCACAAACACACTAAAGCAGACACTAACACACTAAAATATACTAACACACAACACACTAAATCATATTAACACACACCAACACACACTAACACATCAACACACACTAACACATCAACACACACTAACACATTAACACACTCTAACACATACTAAACCCACTAACACACACTAACACATCAACACACTCTAACACATACTAAACCCACTAACACACACTAACACATACTAAACCCACTAACACACACTAACACATCAACACACTCTAACACATACTAAAACCACTAACACATACTAAACCCACTAACACATACTAACACATTAACACACACTAACACACACTAAACCCATTAACACATACTAACACACTAACACACTCTAACACATACTAAATCCACTAACACATACTAAACCCACTAACATACTAACACATTAACACACTCTAACACATACTAAATCCACTAACACATACTAAACCCACTAACACATACTAAACCCACCAACACACACTAACACACACTAAACCCACTAACACATACTAAACCCACTAACACATCAACACACACTAACACATACTAAACCCACCAACACACACTAACACATACTAAACCCACTAACACACACTAACACATACTAAACCCACTAACACACACTAACACATACTAAACCCACCAACACACACTAACACATACTAAACCCACTAACACACACTAACACATACTAAACCCACCAACACACACTAACACATACTAACCCACTAACACATACTAAACCCACTAACACACACTAACACACACTAAACCCACTAACACATACTAAACCCACTAACACACACTAACACACACTAAACCCACTAACACATCAACACACACTAACACATACTAAACCCACTAACACACACTAACACATACTAAACCCACTAACACACACTAACACATACTAAACCCACCAACACACACTAACACATACTAAACCCACTAACACATACTAAACCCACTAACACACACTAACACATACTAAACCCACTAACACACACTAACACATACTAAACCCACTAACACATACTAAACCCACTAACACACACTAACACATACTAAACCCACTAACACATACTAAACCCACTAACACACACTAACACATACTAACCCACTAACACACACTAACACATACTAACCCACTAACACATACTAAACCCACTAACACATACTAACACACACTAACACATACTAAACCCACTAACACACACTAACACACACTAATCCCACTAACATACACATCCTAACACATTCATATTAAACCCGCTAACACATACTAATTCACACTAACACACACTTTTACACATAGTAGCACACACTAAACCCACTAACACACCGTACACTAACACACACTAAGACACACTAAACAGAAACACACACTAACACACACTGAAACCTATTTGCGAGTGTGTGTGTGAGTCTATTCCACCGTCTCTATAGGGATTAATAACTTACAGTGTGTTTCAGTGTTACTCAATTGTATTCGTGTCCATTGTGAGACTTTTGAACGTATATTCTCATTATAATCTGCAGTCTTCCTGCTCCAGCCCAGGATTTCGTGGGTGTTTGTGAGTTCCCTCGAAGCGCTCAGCAACTGCATTTTTAATTGATGTATAAATTTAACTGTTTAAAGATGCTTTATAACTCTGCACAAGTCATTATCAGTCAAAACAGCAGTGGAGTAAATAATTATTTTAGGAAATAACACCTCGTTTGGGGTGTTTTTATAGTTAGATTGTTTAGAAAAATGCAACAAATTGGCAAATTAGAAATAATTGTAATGTGGGTAAATCGGAAAGACTATTAAAATGATTTATGAGGACATCACTCATAAAACGACCTGACTGTTAATCCTCAGGGCCCGGGGTTCGGTAACGTCATTGTCCTTATTACAGTTTGTGAGCCACCGTTCCTTATAGATGTCAAATGACCCTGTGCCGTCTCTCAACCAGCTAGCATTATCATTACGCAATAATGCAGCACCAAACTATCGTTTCAGTGCTTTTTAGCTATTTCATTGTGGCACAATTCAATGAGGCCACTTAGACATCTATGTGCTCTATTCACAGACTCCACATCGATTATTACGCCTTTCACTTTTATCTAATTCAATTTAGCTCCATTAATTCGGCTGCAATTACGCCGTGACTGAGCTGAAGAGCGCTGGGTGTTTGAGTCTCCGTGAAGAGATGGGGGGAAAATGCTAGGGAAGTAGAAAAGAAAAGTGCATGTATTAGAAAAAAAAAAAGATGGAAAAGAAAAAAAAGAAATGCTTAGTTCTTTTGTTCTCCAGAGTCGTTGATCAAGCTTCTAGCTGCTGCCAGATTAGTGCTGAATCATTACAGTATGACAAATCAGAATGGTGTAGTCTTTATTGTGGATGAGTCATCATATTGCATTAGACACGTGTTTGTGTATGTGTTTGTGTGTGCATGTTAAAAACAAAAAAGAAAGAGTCATATGTGAGTATGTGTAAGTAAATATGTATTTTGAGCCCCTTTTTATACACGTCTAATCTTTCCTAATATATTCCAACATACAGTATAAATATTAGGAGGCTCATCTAAGGGTCCAGCCATGGCCTGACGGCACCCTCAGGGACAACTGAGACTAACCAAAAGTGAGATTTTAAAATGCAGACAGGAATAGTCAAAGTCAAAACTGCCAATAATCAAGAGTCCGAGTCTGAAAGGCTCAGAATAATGAAAAGGAAAAGAAAAAGAAGAGCCCTGAAGATTGTAATCATGAAAAAAAGTCTAGCCCCCATCCCCCCTCCAAAAACTGGGACTGAGCCACAAAGATCGGAACTAATCAAGATTCAGAACCACAACGGCTAGCCTTAAAGCCAAAATTCAGACTGACACAAACCACAAAAAAAGGTCTAGGACTAAATAAGAGTCAGACCCACAAATACCTGGACCAACCAACAGTCAAAATCACAATAACTGGAACTAACCACGATTCAGAACTATAACGACTAACACTAATAAAGTGCCAGGCTCTAAAGATTAAAAAGACTGGGGTCTAACCGAGAGTTAGAGCCACATAGACAAAGACTTAACAGTAGTCAAAACCAAAAGAACTTTGACTAACCACGTTTCGCAGCCCCAAAGACTTTAACTACCCAGAGACTGGGACTTACCAAGAATCAGTGCCACCATAACCGACACTAATCAGAATTCAGAATCACAATGGCTATCATTTAACCATTTACATAACCAAAATTTAGATTTAGAGCCACAAAGACTGAGACTGAACACGTACCAGAACAAAAAATGTCCAGCAATTAAGGTAGGTAACTAAGCAACAGATATCACAAACACAAATACCTGGAATAGTCAACTGACACTATCACAACAATTGGGAGTAACCAAGAGTCAGAGCTCTAAAAACAGGGATTAATCAAGAGTCAGAGCTACAAAGACTGGGGCTAATTACAAGACATAGTTCTAAAGAGTGGAACTAACCAAGAGTCAGAGTCACAAAGACTGGGACTAACCAAAAGTCAGAGCTATAAAGACTGTGACTAACTACAAGACATAGTTCTAAAGAGTGGAACTAACCAAAAGTCAGAGTCACAAAGATTGGGACTAATTACAAGACATAGTCCTAAAAACTGGGACTAACCAAGAGTCAGAGCCACAGATACTGGGACTAATTACAAGACATAGTCCTAAAGACTGGGACTAATCAAGAGTCAGAGCCACAAAGACTGGGGCTAATCACACGACATAGTCCTAAAAAAATGGGTCTAACTAAGTGTAACGTAGAGTCAGAACTCTAAAGACTAGGAGTTACCAAGAGTCAGAGGGACAAAGACAGCAATAGTCAGAGTCCTAGCAATAGTCAGAGTCCTAAAAACTGGGACTAACCAAGAAGCAAACATTGTATTCTGTATGCTTTGATGTTTTTTTTTCCTGAAATACATCTTAAGCAAAAGCTTATCCATATAATTAGTTTTATAATAATGTTTTTATTTCACTTAAGACTTACATGTCATGGCTGTCTTTTCCAGAACTCGATTTGTGGTTGCTTTCTTTTACCTGGAATGATGTTTACACCGTGCCATTGCAAAAGCTTTCAATAAAAAATACATGATGAGAAGTGCTTCAAATCTAAACCTTGTCAGCTTAATATAATTATAATGTAATAATAGGAATAGGTCAGGTCATTAAGTACCTTTTTTTTTTTTTTTTTTTTTTTTTTTTTGTCAAAATCACTATGATTATCCACCACATCAATTTGGCATTCAAGATTTATAGCCTGCTGAGTCACTGCTGTGAAAAAAAAAAATACAATTGTTATTCTGAATCCATCATCTGCTAATAAGGAATGAGCTCTTTGGAAAAGCTTTAATGAGTGACCTTTAGACTATTGACATGTAACATCAGAGCCTCGACCCCCATCATGTAACAGCGCCCGTGTCTACCCTGCTGTTTCTAAGGATGGAAATATGGCATCTGGTTATTTTTACTTTTATGTGTTACTGATGTTATGATGAACATCTCATGTCGACTTTGCTCGCCCGTCTGTGTTATACACACATCCAGAATTAAAGTTTCAACCCTTTGTGAATTAACTTATTAAACTCATATGACATCATAAAACATAGAGAGAAACCCCTCCCATGAAGCTCATTATCTCCAGTGAATCATATGAATCGAATTGACTCGCTGCTCATTGCCGACAATCTAGCCATTGTGTTGTCAGCGATCCTTTTTATGAGACGTCTAAAGCTGTCAGGATAACCACTTCTAAATATACAAGTGCTCTGGAGCTCTTCGCTGGAGGCTCTGTGTTCTGACAACACAACACTCTCATTTCCTGAATGAATCATCTGACATTTTATAATCTTAAATAAATGAATAAATAAAGCATGCATGGGAGTAGTGTTTTCTGGAGGATGCTATGACCATGTGCTCGAAAGGAGAAGTAGAAAAACCTTCTTAATTGATATAAGTGTAAGATGTATGACATTTTAAATGAATCAGCTCAAGAGTCTAGTGTTTATAGGATGTACATTTGGGAGACGCCCACCGTGTACTGGCATTGTATAGCGTTCATTGGTTTGGATTAAAACATGTTCTATAGTATGTAGTGTATAGTACATGACATACATTATATGGACGAAAGTATTTGTCCAAACCGTGCAATGACATTGTATCCAAATACATACACATCAAAATGGAGTCGGCCCCCTTTTGCAGCTATAACAGCTTCCAATCTTCTTGGAAGGCCTCTACAAGATGTTGGAGTGTTTCTGTGTGAATTCCTGCCCATTCATTCTGTAGAGCGCTTATGGGGTCAGACGAGAATATCTGGCTCACAATCTCCGTTCCAGTTCATCCCAAAGGTGTTTCGAAGTAGTGGAGATCAGGGCTCTGTGTTAGGGCCGCTCGAGTTCTTCCAAACCATGTCTTTATAGTCCTCGCTTTGTGTGCTCAGGTCAAGTCATGTTGGAAAACAAAAGGGCCTTCACCAAACTGTTGCCACAAAGGTAATAAAAAGAACGGCATTGTCCAACATGTCTTGGTATGTCCTGATTGATCAAAACACCTGATTTCAATAATTAACCGGTTTGGTACAGTACTAAAAAATACTTTTGTCCACATTTAGTGTATCTGGTAACTTTGAGCTGTGTGATATACTGTAATTGTGAAGATCCTTGTGCAGTTACATAGTGTATTGTGGTTAAGGACACCAAATTGCAAATGTGTGCAATAGCGGCTATGTGGTACAGTATACACTGTGTGGGAAATAAGGGGCTGTGGTTTGGGACGTGACCACACCATGTGGCCTCTGTAGTGAACAGGGTGTGTGATTTGGGTAGAAAGAATATGTAGGGAGGTTTCAAGTAGTGCACAGTTGATGAGCCTGGCTCTAGAGAGCTAGCACGCAATCGCTGTGATTGTGTGTCTGTCTGTGTGTGTGTGTGTGTAGCGCACTGGTGTGTGACGCAGCATCTGTTCTCCTGTTGAGTTCTCTCACACACTGACCTTTCTCTAATGACTTCTCATGCTTTGTGTACTCTGCAGTCTAAAGCACTTAAGCATCATGAGGCCATACACATACAGTACACACACACACACATACACACACGGTTTTGAAATCACCTCACTCGAATGAGAGATCATATTCTTTATATTAATGTCAGATTTACTTGCGCAAGTTGGTGTTTATGAGGTTGAGTGTTGACACCTACTGGACAGGCTGTGGGGAGATTTATGTGCTCGTAAGACGCTTTTAGGAGAGGATCCTGAGCAGATCAGTTTCTCATATCGCCCGAGTCTGACTTGCGTGAACCGTCACGTTCAAGGAAATGTCCATTAAATTTTTATTTGAACATTAAGTATCTGCTAAAAGAAATTGTTATGTTCATATGTTAGTGAACCAGACAAGCAAGAATAAGAAAACAACCAGACAATCGTCTTCTTCTCAGGGTTGCCAGGTCTCAGCAAATGTTCCATTATCTAAAAAAAAACCTGAAACTGGCACAAAAACTTTTGAGCACACTGAGGACATTTTTCTCGTTTTCTCAGTCTTGGTAAACAGTAGATCACACACACAGTGCATATTTTTTTTCTCATTGTCTTGTAAAACTACTGTATTATCCACTCTGATTTACAGTACAATGGAAATGCTTCTGTACCTCACAGACACACGCCGTCTTTGCTTACACATCGCCTTGCCTTTGTTTTGTTTTTTTCCGTAGCCTATTCCGGCAGTTGCTTTCTGAAATTATGTTTCTACACTAAGTGTCGTCTTTAGCATAAGGTTAAATTAAAACCCTTAAAACTAAAACTGATTCTCACGATCTGTGATATGGAAGCTGTGCTGGTGTGTGTTAACGGGACTTCAAACTGTGTATTTTGGTTTCTAGGATTAGAACGAAACTTATCATGACTTTTATAAAGGGTAAGTTTTAGCACTACTGGAATATGCGAATGACATGGCCAAAAATTTGCGCATTATTATTATTATTATTATTATTATTATTATTATTATTATTATTATTATTATTTGGTCATATCACAATAATGTCCTGTGAAACTGACATTATGAGCCATGTTACAGTATGGCACTGTAAAGCAGACATAGTAAAGCTGCTCTACTGTATGTGCAACACTGAGCGATAACTTCACAGCAATCAAGAGACCCATAAAGAAGCACAATGACATTATTTCCCTCATTTGCCTGAAGGATTCCGAAGGTGACCAGATGTGATGAGCAGACGTTAAGCAGACTGCGCAGTAAACGCTACCGTTAAATTGATATTGCTCATTTTTGAGGTTGTGTTATGCTCATTCGTTTAACATTATCCCAGTTATGATTTCATCAGAGTCAATCTAACTTTCAACACGAAAGGTTGTCATGATGCTGCGTCTCGAGAGGACGAGGTCACAGTCTAATTCCATCTATGGCATTTTGCTGTTTTTTTCTTTTCTTTCTTCTTTCTTTTAAGTTTGTCTTTAATAAGAATTGAGGTGCATATAAGTACATGTGCGTATACTGTAAGTACAATACTATACTGTAGGTCTTGTTTGTTATGAAATTTCCAAGTATGCAAGTACAGTTTAAGTCACTGGGGCCAGATTCCACAACCGCCATTCCACATTGCATTCCAAAGTTCAGCTGAGCTGAAGACAATTATTGTGTAGTACAAATGTACCTATTTTCTTTAAATCCCTCAAATGAACCATTGGATAAGTCGGATACAGTACCAATCAAAAGTCTGGACACACCTTCTAACTCGAACCTTCTAACCTTCTTGGTCATTCCTGATTTTTACTGAACCCTCACTCATTCACCATCTATACCGCTTCATCCTGTATTCAGGGGGGCCTGGAGCCTATCCCAGGAGACTTAGGGCATGAGGCGGGTACATCCTGGACAGGGTGCCAATCCATCGCATTGGTGACATACAGTACACACACACACTACGGGCAATTTTTGGGAGCACCAATCAGCATAATCTGCAGGTCTTTGGACGGTGGGAGGAACCTGGAGAACTCGGAAGAAAACCCACCAAGCACAGGGAGAACATGCAAACTCCATGCACACAGAGACACAGAGGGAATCGAGCCTGGCCAGGAATCGAACCCGGACCCTGGAGGTGCAAGGCGACAGTGCTAATCACTACACCACCCTGCCGCCCTAATACTGAACACATTCATTCAAAACACACAACAATCTCCTCTGAACAGTCGATATTGAGATGTATATCTGCTACTTCTGCTCTGTGAAGCTTCATAACGGCTCTAATCTGAGGTGCTGGTTGTTAATTGGTGATTTTTGAGGTTGGTGACTCTAAATGAACTTCTCCTCTGCAGCAGAGCTCAGTTTTGGTCTCGGGAAGGTCTTCATGAGAGACAGTTTCATCATGGAGCTCGATGAAACTTGACACAATACTGTTCTTGCAAGAACTATTCCAGAAATGCTGACCTCCGCGTCTGACCATTGTTGATACTGTACTTAGTCACCTAATTCCATATGTGTTATTACATAGTTATAACAAATTTTAAATTCAGAAATGTTCTAGAATATGGAGAAAAAAAAACTCTGGTACTGTACATCAATCAGGAGGGAACGATGCCTTTAACACTGATATAAAAAGCACCACCAGAAGACCTCTTTCGTTTCTCGCCCACAACCTTGTTTCAATTAATATGGTGTAAAAATCGCCACCCTGGCAACCCTGTCAACTGCTTAATAATTAGCAGCTCCTTATTCTTCCTTGCTTTTTCCCCACCCTTGTCTCCATATCAGTCAAAACTGCAAGGTAATTTATTTCTGAATGTGCAATATCATTGTAATGTACGTTATTGAATGATGATAAACTACTCGTTCATTCACTCATTCCTTTATTCATATTTATAAATATCATCATGACACAGATCCCGCCCACTCGGAGTCCACTGGCTCACAAGTGCATACAAGTGTTTGTATTAAAAAAAAAAAAAAGACAATAATTACATGTCTTATGTCTTATTAAGATACCTGGTTATCTGGCTGTTACTTTTTTATTGTTTTATTTGGATGATTTTCAGTACAGCTGTGATGTCCTCCAGATGTTTACTAATATGGGAAGATCAGGTCCCTTCTAAACATACTGCACTTAAGTGATTTTGTATTGATGTGCGCACAACATGAGGTGTAACCACACACACTGAAAGTCATGTATTTAAACTAATAATGAGTTCAAACAATAAGACATTTCCACCATGTTCTCAGACCTGGGAATAGAATGACATCACTATCACAAAGTTTACATTGAGCCACTCCGTCCTCAGACCTCTCTAGACCACATGGGTGTTCTGCATGGTATCACAGATTCCCCAAAAGCAAACTAAAAATAGCACTTTAGGTTTACCCTCCTCTAACTTATCTGCTCAGGCTCGTTACCTCATTATCCTGCCATGAGCGAGATCAGAATCAGATAAATTAAAATCGACCACGAGGCACCAAGAGCAACACGACGCTTCATCAAGACGCGTTTCTGAGCCGGTCAAGCCGAACAAACACGAGCTGATCTGTTTCTGTTTCTCCGAACGGCACTTCGGAGCTAATAAGCCCCGGGATCGATCCTGCTCTCGCTTCACAGGAGCAAACAGAGATGTTCTTTTATGATCCCGAGCTGTGGGTTTAATCCGATCGGAATTTGGTGACAAAGAGGAAAAAGTCTATAAAGGTGTCAGGTCTACAGTTTATCACCTCACACACACACACACACACACACACACACACACACACACACACACACACACACACACACACACACACACACACATACACACACCTCCTGTTAACCCCACTTGTTCGGTCACAACACTAAGCCACCTGTTAATGTCCTTGTGTTTATTGTGGGAAAAAAAAACACAATTCTGTTCACAGCTTCCTTATCAATTACTCAAAAAAGAAGGCGTGGCCTCTATGCCTGTCTATCTCAAAGAAGGAGGTGTGGCCTCTGTATCTATTAGTCTCAGCGAAGGAGGTGTGGCTTCTGTACCTGTCTATCTTAATGAAGAAGGTGTGGCCTTAAAGAGGTGTGGCCTCTGTATATGTCTATCTTAATGAAGGAGGTGTGGCCTCTGTACCTGTCTATCTTAATGAAGGAGGTGTGGCCTCTGTACCTGTCTATCTTAATGAAGGAGGTGTGGCCTCTGTACCTGTCTATCTTAATGAAGAAGGTGTGGCCTCTGTATATGTCTATCTTAATGAAGGAGGTGTGGCCTTAAAGAGGTGTGGCCTCTGTACCTGTCTATCTTAATGAAGGAGGTGTGGCCCTTGTATCTGTCTATCTTAATGAAGGAGGTGTGGCCTTAAAGAGGTGTGGCCTTTGTATTGGTCTATCTTAATGAAAGAGATGTGGCCTTTGTATCTATTAGTCTCAATGAAGGATGTGTGGCTTCTGTACCTGTCTATCTTAATGAAGGAGGTGTGGCCCTTGTATCTGTCTATCTTAATGAAGGAGGTGTGGCCTTAAAGAGGTGTGGCCTTTGTATTGGTCTATCTTAATGAAAGAGATGTGGCCTTTGTATCTATTAGTCTCAATGAAGGATGTGTGGCTTCTGTACCTGTCTATCTTAATGAAGGAGGTGTGGCCCTTGTATCTGTCTATCTTAATGAAGGAGGTGTGGCCTTAAAGAGGTGTGGCCTTTGTATTGGTCTATCTTAATGAAAGAGATGTGGCCTTTGTATCTATTAGTCTCAATGAAGGATGTGTGGCTTCTGTACCTGTCTATCTTAATGAAGGAGGTGTGGCCCTTGTATCTGTCTATCTTAATGAAGGAGGTGTGGCCTTAAAGAGGTGTGGCCTTTGTATTGGTCTATCTTAATGAAAGAGATGTGGCCTTTGTATCTATTAGTCTCAATGAAGGATGTGTGGCTTCTGTACCTGTCTATCTTAATGAAGGAGGTGTGGCCCTTGTATCTGTCTATCTTAATGAAGGAGGTGTGGCCTTAAAGAGGTGTGGCCTTTGTATTGGTCTATCTTAATGAAAGAGATGTGGCCTTTGTATCTATTAGTCTCAATGAAGGATGTGTGGCTTCTGTACCTGTCTATCTTAATGAAGGAGGTGTGGCCCTTGTATCTGTCTATCTTAATGAAGGAGGTGTGGCCTTAAAGAGGTGTGGCCTTTGTATTGGTCTATCTTAATGAAAGAGATGTGGCCTTTGTATCTATTAGTCTCAATGAAGGATGTGTGGCTTCTGTACCTGTCTATCTTAATGAAGGAGGTGTGGCCCTTGTATCTGTCTATCTTAATGAAGGAGGTGTGGCCTTAAAGAGGTGTGGCCTTTGTATTGGTCTATCTTAATGAAAGAGATGTGGCCTTTGTATCTATTAGTCTCAATGAAGAATGTGTGGCTTCTGTACCTGTCTATCTTAATGAAGGAGGTGTGGCCCTAAAGAGATGTGGCCTTTGTATCTGTCTATCTTAATGAAGGAGGTGTGGCTTCTGTATCTGTCTATCTTAATGAAGGAGGTGTGGCTTCTGTATCTGTCTATCTTAATGAAGGAGGTGTGGCTTCTGCATCTGTCTATCTTAATGAAGGCGGTGTGGTCTCTGTATCTATCAGTCTCAATGAAAGAACTGTGGCGTCTGTACCTATCGCAAAGAAGGAGGTGTGGCTCCTCACTTCCTTATACTATCTCTGTTTGGCCAGTAATCATGTTGCAGTTCTGGCTGCATTAAACATCTCCTGTACTGGAGTTTATAGAGATGTTTGGTTTAGGCTCAGAAGCAGAACCTCTCTCAGAGCCAGACGCTGTGGCTTTAACATTGTGCAGGGATCAGGGAGACTCTGATGTTCATCACCCTAATCAGACCAGGAGCAATCAATGCTTCTGCTTATCTCTGATTGGCTGACGTACCTCCTCACCATGGCGACTATTTGCAATCCTCCATTTAGATGAGCTGATAGGGATGACCTCAGCGTGCGGGGACCACAGGGCATGAGGCCACGGGACAAATCCTGTGACCAATCATCATTAGAACACTAATTTGTTTAACACTAAATGATCTTTTAAATACAGGTGCAGAAGTCGTTAACGTCTGTGAGCAGGAATGTGCAAATAATCATATTTCATTCAGAATCATTCGTTCTGTCTTCTGTCTAAGAATTAAATCAGTAAAAAGAAATCTTCCTGAGATGAAACTTATGTTAATATGTTTATTATACTCCATTCATGATTTATTATTATATAGCCTGCACATTCATTAGTTCATTTACAATGAAGCCGTATTTATATTTAATAGCTATGATTAACAATAAGCTTTATATATTTGCAGTAATAAAGGTTTACATTTTACAAGAAAGACATTTCAAATGTTTTTTTAATTATAATTAAGTTCACAATTAAATTTTAAATAAATATTTGCTAATATTAATGTATAAAAATATTAAAATATCTGACTAAATAGTAGCATTATAAATCATTAAAAACGTCTTTACCTCTAAAACAACAATATTTATAGTTAAAAATGTAAAATAATAATAATAATAATAATAATAATAATAATAATAATAATAATAATAATAATAATAATAAATATTGTGTTTTAGAGCTCCTAAAGCAGTTTTTAATTATTTATAATTCATTATACATCTATTATTATTTTAAGATAAATTAACTATTCAGTCACAATTATTAAAAATCATGTATCCAATAAAAAAAAACATTTAAATATATTTTATATATCAATATTATCAAATATTTATTTAAAATATAATTTTGAACTTTATTGTAATAACAAAAAAATCTTTCTAAGATAATAATAATAATAATAATAATAATAATAATAATAATAATAATAATAATAATAAATAAATAAATAAAGTAATAATACTATTATTTTTTATTGTTATTATAATTCAATAACGGGTCCATAAAAAATTATTACAAAGCAAAAACTATATATTATTTCTTATTTTTTATTTAGGAAAAACATAGAAAAACAAACAAAAACAAAAACAATCAAACAAATAAATATTGCTTGTCCATAAAAGATGCTTGGAACATTTAGTTTAAATTATGTTTCACCAACTTTATACAACCTTGCAATCTTTATTTCATTTTTTGCATTATTTTTATGAACCGCGCCAGGGCCAGAACTCTGTGGTTTCCAGTTCATGTGTGAAGTTGGTTCCTCATGCTCCAAGAACCACTTTTTTACAATCTGATTCCTGGAACATGGCGCGTGCCAACAGGGAAGAAAACCTCCACAGATGTGATGTACTGGTGATTCAGTACATTCAGGTGGTCAGATAAAACATTTTATTGCCACGTAACGTTGCTGAGTCTCGACCTGAGCGACTGAAGTGTCCCCAGATCATATACTCTCACTATTAAACATAACTCTGAGAAATGAGAAGCTTCTCACCGCATCAGTCAGGGTTAAAAAGTATTCGCACCAGCTGAACCATGAACTAATCACTGCAGTAATTATCCAATCAGAGAATCTTAAGTAATTACTTATTTAAATAATAATAATTAAAAAAAAATCTAATTTTTGTAATAAAAGGCCTGGTTAAACACATGCTTTTAGTCTGGGTTAATTCTCCAGCTGCTTAGATTTTGAAAATGTAATTTAATTGGGGTATTTTATTTTAAAAACTTATTTAACCCCCCGAGCACTTTGTGAATGTTTTAGCAGATTTTTTTTTTCTTTTTCTGCTTTGCTGCTGCTTTTCAACCTCGAGGCACTTTTCTTAAAAGCCTGTCACAAAGACATGAAGTAATGAGTCCTGTGATGTTGTGTTGGGACTCTGTGGAAAAAGCACACACATGGGCAGACACACACACACACACACACACACACACACACACACACACACACACACACACACACACACACACACACAGAGTAGTGTAGTAGTGTTTAAGAGAAAGGTCGGGGAAATTTTAGAGTATTGATGTGTGTCATAGTGATTTGGTGAGAAAACACACACACACACACACACACACACACACACACACACACACACACACACACACACACACACACACACACTCACATTTTGATGGTATTTTAAAACATGTTGGAAAATATTACATCTGTTCCAATGGGCGTGGCCTAATAAAGCTTGATTCACAGCACTGTTCATCCATGACGTCACTCAGGCAGTCTGAAATTTTCATGTAACAGTTATACAGGAGCTATACATGCTAGATTTGCGTTCACTCTGCACATTAGCTTCCATCCTCTCAGGGGCGGATCTAGAAAATTATTCATGGGGTGCCAAGGGGGTGGCATTAAAATTATGAGGGGTGGCAACACTGAAGCAAGCATGCTTGCATGGTTTTTGTGGATTCAAGGAACGCTATTTTTATTCAGTGAATACACTAAGGTGCACTTTTTTGCATGGTCCTATAAAAATGAAATAAAGGCTGATGTGTGATTGAGTTGAACCTGATATCTGGATTGGAACGTCAGATAAATAAAAAAAAAACTCTTATTTTTTGAACACTAGGACACTAGTGCTGGGGTGGCAAATGGGGTGGCAAGGCTTTTTTTAGGGTGGCAATTGCCACCCCGTGCCACCCCGGTAGATCCGCCCCCGCATCCTCTACATTATCTTGTACACTTTAGATTATTTCTTTCTTATCCGGGGTCGTTGTGGCTCAAACGGTTAGGGCTCTGGGTTATTGCCTGGAAGGTCGAGGGTTCGAGCCCTAGCACTGCCAAGTTAGCGCCATTGAGCGAGGCCCTTAACCCTATCTGCTCCAGGGGTGCTGTGCTATCCTGGCTGACCCTGCGCTCGGACCCCAGCTTCCTCACTGAGATATGCAAAAAAAATCACTCCACTGTAAGGTACATGCAACAAATAACTGAATCTTATCTTACACTGGCTTCCGATCTTTAGATTAGTTTTTTGTTTCTCCATTAGCTTAACTTTTTTACATTAGCTTATGCGTTCACTATTAGCGTAACCTCTTTATATTAGCTTTCACTTTCTATGTAACTTTTACTCGCTAGGTTAACTTTAGCATCCTTCCTACATTTCTACCATCACTTTTCACATTAGCTTACACTCCGTATACTTTACGCTAGCTGACACTCTTTACGTTAGCTTACGCTCAACACAATGCTAACCTGGCAGCGTTTAGCCATCATTACTTGTTAGCTCCGTTAGCCTTGTACGTAGCTCTAGTGCAACAGTAAAGAAGTAAGCATTTGACTCCCAGCCCACACTCGTGCTTTCAGGTGTAACAATGTGACAGGAATTGAATTTACTGCAGCCATGGCAGCTGCAGAGTCACAGCAACTCCAGATGTCCTTTTACTTAGTTTTTTTTTCTTTTCCAGAATCCATTGCCAGTCCATAGCAGGGGGGTTCGAAACACACGCAGGGTGAAGTAAGAGGTGAAGGTCAAAAACATATGCTAGATCAAAGAAATTTCAAAATAAGGAAAATCCGAATGAGAAACAAGAGGGCAGAGCCAAGGTGCAACTTGAGCACGACCTGAAGAGGATCCAACAGGAAGTCCCAGATCCTGTATATACAGTAAAGTTCCTGCTGTTAGCACACTGAAGAGATCCACTTGTCCCTAAAAATAATAAGAAATATAGACAAAGAAGCATAAAGTAGAGGTCAGAAGTTCATCATAAACATGGATGTCAAGGCTTCTGGTATCCATCAACAAGATTCTGGCAGAATTCTGCTTAGGTATTAGACCACTCCGCTTGGCAGAATTGCTAATGTTCGGTTTAATTTGGTCAAGCCTTTACTCCTGGTCTTGATCTTAAAAAAATAAAATAAAATAAAAAAACAGCCCTTGAATTTTCCATAGGTTTGAGATTTCCAAAGCTTAGAGTTGACTTGCTTCATCCAGCTTTGAGTTTGTGCGTATTTATGGTCAATGTCATGTTGAGATTACTGTATGCTGAAGAATTCTCAGCTTTACTCACAGCAAAAGAGCCCCAAAGTGTGAAGCTCACAGCACCATGCTGAACAGGTACAGTGAAATGAACATTTTGCTTTTAATCCTCCAAATGCAGTACGTCCCCTACTTACGAATGAGTATCATTCCCAGGAGCACGTTCCTAAGTCGGATTCGTTCTTAAGTCCGACAAAGTGAGTCTTATACACCTGTTACATGAATATGTAAAATATACCAATCGACTTGACTAAATCTCTGTCCCCTTTCCCCATAAACGCACCTAAGGAAATGTAAGTGGTGTCTCTGCTGAAATCCCAGATGCCGTTTTGTCTCAGAGCTGTTTTCCACTGTATTGGACTGTAAACTCTGTTTTGTTCGGGATTTTCCGAAATAGGGATTATTCACCATCAGGACAAATTTACAGGTCAGACATTTTCTATCATCGCGCTCCCGGACTGATTCACTAAAAACGTTGAGGACAACTAATTTCTCATTTCTTACTTTTTTCCATGTGGAGAAGTTTGAGGGTGTGGATTTTGAAGCAGTGGCTTCTTTCTTGGAGCGGCAAGTGACGTAAAACTGGCTCGACTATAGACAGTGACACTGGTATTCCAGCAGCTTCCAGCACATGACAAGCCTGTTTCTTGAAGGTTCCTTGGTTGTTCCTGATTATCAGAACCAGTTTATCCACAGCTAAGATGGACATTTTGAGTCTTCTTCCAGAGCCTGGTAAAATGTTCAATGATTCGAACTGATCTTGAAATCTGCAGTTGTTTTGAAGCAGCTCTAATAGAAGTTTCTGACGCATGTTCATCCAACATCCTGTTTCTCAGATCTGCTCTGAGCTCCTTGGACTTTCCCCCTTTGTATGGTGTGGTGGTGAAATAAAGCCACCAGCTGGAGTTAATCATCATCACCAACACTAACAATAACAAGAAGTTGAAATGCCTTGTGATTGGCAAATTAAAAGACATTTCCAGCGTCACTGAATTCATAATATTTGTTGGTGTGGGAGTTGATTTTAGGGAAGAAAAACCTTGTGCTTGAAATGGTTCTATTAAAACTGTGCGGATGGATGGATGGATGGATGGATTCCCCAGAAAAATGTTGAAAAGAAAAGGGAAGACCAATATTGCCATAACATTCGTGTGCATGATGAATGTGTGTAAACCCCTGACTGCAGCTGTACAATGACATTTTATAAATTAACTGTAAATTAACAAGAGTGTACTTACGGTAATAGTATCTGCGTGCATGGAGTTTGCATGTTCTCCCTGCCCTTGGTGGTTTCCTTCAGGTGCTCCGGTTTCCCTTTGCAGCCATAAAACGTCCACTTATCCATGACTGTTATTTTAAAGCGCTAAATATTTATGATGAAATTCAAACAGTGACTCAATGATTCAATTCCTGGAAATTCTTAGTCGGGGAAGTCTGACATAAGCGCATACGCACACACTGTAAGCCCTAATGCTCAAAGTCATCAAACACATTGTGTACTGTTAACTTAAATAACTGCAATTTGGTCAAATTAATAGACCTTTTTGAGTATTTAGAACTTTTTGGCATTTATGAATTTGTAGAAATGACGCTTTTCAAATATCAAATTTGATATTTAAAGTAATCATAAGTACTTAAGTAAAAGTAACTGTCACCTTAAACTTCCACCAATTGAAATTCTATAGAGCCCCGGTGGCTCAGTGGTGGGTGTTTTGTCTGCCATGTGAAAGGCCCGGGTTCGATTCCCGGGTCGGATTGTCTGCAATAATTTATTTGATTTGCAACAAGTTCAACAAACTCAAAAATTGATAGTTCAGTTTACTGAAGATTGGAAACATCATTACTATGATGTAACTGATTACCTCAAAGATTTTTAGTTTTGCCAACTTAATCGGGTTTACAGTGCACCTGATGTCACGGGAACATGACATTGTGTTCCTTAGAGCTGTGCAATGTTAGGAATTCTGGACTTCAATCAACATTATGTTGGATAATAGAATTAATTGAATCGGTTTTTGCTTGCGAATATTAACAGTCTAGAATTGACAAATCTTTTAAAATATATACCACAGGTTTTTAAAACCCATCTTGCAAATGAGGATCATGCAAATACTCATGTTCACTCGCTCATCCTCTATATCACTTTATCCTGTATAAAGAGTCGCAGGGGGCCTGGAGCCTACCTCAGGAGACTTACTGTATAGGGGACACCCTGGACGGGGTGCCAATCCATCACAGGGCACACACACACACACACACTTACACTTACACATGCATTCATACACTACGGGCAATTGAGGAGCCTATCTGCATGGATTTGGAAACCAGAGTACCCAAAGGAAACCCACCAAGCACAGGGAGAACACGAAAAAACACCATGCACACAGACCCCGAGGGAGAAATCGAACCTGGACCCTGGAAGCGCAAGGCGACTGTGCTAACCACTAAGGCACTGTGCCACCTCAAAAACTCGCGTTTTGCAAGAATATTCTTAGGCTTCTTCTTTTGAGCGGTTGTTGTAATACTGCCATCTGTTGGACGAAAGCAAAAAGTGAAAGATCATCTTAGCATCTAACCGGAAGTGCACAAGTGTCCTATTTACAATAAATAAAAACAATGTGTTATACAAACAGAAGGTTTTTGTATAATAGACTTATAGTATATATAGTGATATAGGAATATACCGTATAACTGTGCCACAATGTGCAGCGAATGTGCTGTAGTCAATAGAAGGTGCATTAGGTAATAAATACATATAGGATATAAGATACATATGTGCATGTCTGAGTTGTTGTTGGTACAGTGTATACAGAATACATACGGGTGGAATATACAGATGTAAGTATCGATGATAGCATCATTATTGAATCGAAGCAGTGCAATATAAACAGGAAGTGACAGTGCAGTGGTGTGTTAGCTGAACAGTCCATTGATCAGCTGCTCAGTGCGGTAACAGCCGGAAGAAAATAGAGCACATGTTCATAAAGCATTTCAGAATTCATTAGATACATTTAGTCATTTGAATACCTACTGTATAAGAACAACACAGCAGCGTGAAACAAATCAGACAATAACGCATTCCTGCTATTGGATTGACCTTAAATTATATTCATCATTTCGCTTTGATAGCGGCACAGAAACTATGGATGTATATTTTCACTATATTTTTTGCTTTAAGCATCTATTCATTATGACCTTGCCGTAAGAATCCATGTTTTTATTTATTTATAGTGTTGAACAAGGGATAGCAGCATGAAAGGACCTAGTTGTTAGGCCACGCCCCCAAGAGACACGACTGAAGTGAATATGAATAACCTGAGGGGATATAAAGTATAATCTGTTGTCGTCTCTCTCTCTGTCTGGTCCATTAGGGTGATGTACGGTAGCCGCTGCTGATAATGGCTGAATTGCTGAAGGTGTAATTGGAGGTGGATTAGCAGGTGAAACAGACGACTCTGTAACGAGCTTGTACAGTAATTAACCTCTCTATCTGAGGCAGCCTTTATGGAGATAGCACCCGGACGACAGACAGCTTCCAAACTACATGTTTATGCTGTCTTGCTTCTAAACAGCCGTGATGTATGACTCTCTCGTTCTCGCCCTCTCTTCATATCTCCCTCTCTTTATCGCTTGCTCTCAGTTTTTTCCCCTAAAGATCCAAAGTGCAATTAAGTTTCTGCCATCATGGGGCACTTGTAAATAATAAAATAGCCTTCGAATTAAATCTTATCACCTTCCTGGACTTGCGGGATTTCGCCATATTATCTGAGATTAATGAAAGCGCTCTCCCTGTATAGATGAAGGGAACCAAGTGGAGAGAACCGCGCGTTTATTCCGTCGTGTCCGGAGCTGCTGGTTTGCCTGTTGCTTCTCCAGTGCTGGGGTTTGTGTAGTAACGGCTTGTGCACAGGAACTCAATATGAGTGGATAAAAAAGAATGGATTATAGCTGATATGGTGAAATTACTGTTGTTTAGGTCATAATTATGGAAGCAGTCAGGTCTCTGTAACAGCCAGAGAGAGAGAGAGAGAAATATGTATAACTGCTGTAACCTACATGAGAACAGAAACCTCCATGTTTTATGAACTTTTCACATCATCACCTGTAACTATAATTAAATTAAAGGTCCCATAAAAGACCGTAGGAGACATCGGAGACGTAGGAGACGTAGTCTCTCTACCTGTCAATTTCATTAAATGGGGGTGTGGCCTATTTACCTGCCAGTCTCATTACCAGAGGCGTGGTCACTGTTCCTGTCAGTTTCATTTAAGGAGGTGTGGCCTACGCACCTGTAAATACGAATAAAGTAGGCGTGGCACATCTATCTGTAAGTTATAGGAAGGCAGGTGCAGCCAATGTACCTGTTCATCTTATTAAAGAAGGGGTGTGGACGATGTACCTGTAGGTCTTATTAAGGAAGGGGTGTGGCCAATGTACCTGTTGGTCTTCACAAAAAAGGGATGTGGCCTATGTACCTGTCAGTCTTATTAAAGAAGGGGTGTGACCTTTGTACCTGTCAGTCGTTTTGAAGAAAGGGTGTGGCCTATGTACCTGTCGGTCTTATTAAAGAAAGGGTGTGGCCTATGTACCTGTCGGTCTTATTAAAGAAAGGGTGTGGCCTATGTACCTGTCGGTCTTATTAAAGAAAGGGTGTGGCCTACGGACCTGTCTTATTAAAGAAGGGGTGTGGCTTATGAACTTGTTTGTTTTATTAAAGAAGGGGTGTGGCTTATGCACCTTTAAGTATTATTAAAGAAGGGGTGTGGCCTAAGTACCTGTCAGTTGTATTGAAGATGGGGTGTGGCTTACGTACTTGTAGGTCTTAATAAAGAAGGGGTGTGGCCTATGTACCTGTCAGTCTCAATAAAGAAGGGGTGTGGCCTATGCACCTGTAGGTCTTAATAAAAAGGGGTGTGGCCTATGAACTTGTTTGTTTTATTAAAGATGGGGTGTGGCCTATGTACCTGGCAGTCTTATTAAAAAGGGGTGTGGCTTATGCACCTTTAAGTATTATTAAAGAAGGGGTGTGGCCTATGCACCTGTAGGTCTTATTAAAGATGGGGTGTGGCCTATGTACCTGGTAGTCTTATTAAAGAAGGGGTGTGGCTTATGTACCTGTCAGTCTTATTAAAGAAGGGGTGTGGCCTATGCACCTGTAGGTCTTAATAAAAAGGGGTGTGGCCTATGAACTTGTTTGTTTTATTAAAGATGGGGTGTGGCCTATGTACCTGGCAGTCTTATTAAAAAGGGGTGTGGCTTATGCACCTTTAAGTATTATTAAAGAAGGGATGTGGCTTATGTACCTGTAGGTCTTAATAAAGAACGGGTGTGGCCTTTGTACCTGTCAGTCTCAATAAAGAAGGGGTGTGGCCTATGCACCTGTCAGGCGTAGTAAATGAGGCTGAGGAGGCATGGCCTGGGTGACGGAGCACAGTAAAGGCAGCATGCTCGAAACCACATTGTACTGAATCCTTAAATGCATCATTTATACCTCAGGTCGTAGAGATCATACAGAACTTGAGTTTTTATTCCCAGACCTTCGTCTGCTACATAATAAAAGTAGATATGAAGTCACTGTGAATAAAGTATGCTTGAACCCTTGACGACTTCTTTAACTTTATATTTTCAGCGTATAAAAGTCTGGAGCCCTGCGTTAGATCCCATCACTCAAACTGCAGCCCTGCAGAGACACGTTAACAGTTTGACCTTTTCTTAGCCTCAATTTCCACGCTTAATATCACCTGCACCGGCCGGCCGCCGCTCCATTTCAGATCGCCCTGGATAGCAGACGCTCTATCTGTGCTCTGCATGTTGAGACTTTAATGACAAGTGTTTCACTTCACACTGCAGCTTTGCTGAAGGAATATTCATATGTGCTCTCGAATTCCTGCGCTTTGTCTTAATACGTGCAGCAGATTAGGGCTTCTGTGCATGAATAATTTAAAACAAGAGTAAAACCTGGATCACTTATGTTAAGAAATAAATGGATTGTTCGTGTGTAGATAGATCATGTGTAATAAAAGGCGTAATGTTATACCTGAGGGAGACAAGAATGCTCTGATCTAAAACCATGCACGCTAAACATCCATCAGTGCCATATTCAAATCATTTGCCATCCCTCGCCCACCCGGACGCCCACGGCTGAAGTAAGATGAACAGCCGCGCGCATACATTACTCCCCTCTTGCCCGGGCTGTGCAGCTTGCGTGAACTTAACCAGCTTTCTGCTGTTCATTTGGGCTCATGAGCATTGATCTCACAGCGGTCGCCACCGGCTCGCGCCCACTCCACCAGCCGTTTACGGGACCTATTTTTAGCACACCACAGATTGGTTTTGCGACTGGCAAACAAGGGAGAATTTTCTTTTTCCATCAAGTGCTTAGAGTTCTTTTGACCCCCGCACACACACATAAACACACACACACACACACACACACACACACACACACACACACACACACACACACACAGATAAAAAATGTTGTATTTTCAATCAATACTAGAAGCTTCTGGCAAAAGAAAGAAAGGAGGAAGTAGAGAATCATTAGGTTATAAAGGGTAAAAGTGCAGAAATTAAAACAGGCATAATGCAGATTCAGGAATATTACACGAAAAGGAAAGAAAAATATGTGAAAGTGAATACGTTTTTTTTTTTGTTTGTTTCTGAAAAACAAGCAGAGCTGATGTTTATATATTTGTTAACTATTTATTATAATATCATAATGTGGCCCCTGAAATCGCCAAGGTCTATTTATACCCACGAGGGCACCAGAAAAAAGGTCCAGCACCCGAGACCATTTAAAGGGCATGTATTATGCAAAATTGACTTTTTAGTCATTTTTAGACATTCAGATGAGTCTCCGGTGTGTGCAGACAAAAAAAAAAAAAAAAACTGCTTTTGGTCTTTTTCAAAAAGGTCTCTGTCAAATTTGCCTTTGCGACAATGACCGCTGGTAAAAGCGCAACCTAAATAAAACTGAATTGAACGAAATTGTTTGTATTGGCAGAGGTTGGAACAAGCCGGATTAGATCCCCCCCTCCCCCCCCTAATGTGACCTCATATAAGAAGACATCCCTCCCCTGGCTTGATTCTCAGCTCTGCGGTCCTGTTCCTCAGCAGGAGCTCATTTACATAGACACTAAAACGGTGCGTTCGGTCGAGGAGTGAAACGAATTGAGCATTAATGCACTCACACACACTTTGAGATGTGTGGTAACTGGATGCAGAAATATCAACATACGGGACCTTTAAAGAAGTGCGATCACATGCAGAGCAGCTAATGGCGTCAACACGAGTCCGCCGTAACTCTGTGTCTGCTTTTGTCCTGGAAAAAGTTACGTTTTGATAAGCAATCAAAAGTGTGTAACTTTGTACAGATTTCTACTTGATAGAAAAGAATGAAAATTGACGTTTCAGCGTCAATACTGTATGTGTGTATGGATCAGGATAAACCCCTTCGGACCAGCTTGTATGAATGTCCTAGCGAGTCTATGAGCCTGCGACTCTTTTAAGGACAGAGAAAAATACGCAAGCTCAGCTTTTGGCATTCGTGGTGTTACTCCCTTATTTGCTGTAAATAAATAGCTTAAAGAGGATTATATTGGACTCAGGAACATCGGGCTGTCGCTGCCACGCCGTCAGACGGTGCTACTGTTCTAGCAAACTAATCAACACCTCGTGAGCAGTCAGAATAGGGAACGAGGGAACGATCTTAGCCGGGTAAAAGTATCATCAGGGTGATTTTGTGATTTTGATTTTTCCGCAGCTCGACGCTGCTCCGGTCGTTTTTATCTCTCCTTTTGAAGCGGGCCATATAAGCACGCTGCCAAACAAGATTAAAACCTGCCGGCGGTGGCGGGGGTTTATTTACATGTAGCAGAGGGTTGCGCGTCTCTCTCTCTCTCTCTCTCTCTCTCTCTCTCTCTCTTTTGACGTGCTGAGTCACTGGGTAAAGATAATGCCGACGAGTTCTAAGGGCATGGAAATGCACGAGCGAAACAGAACGCAGGAGGAAGCCGCGGTCCATCTGCGAGCCGGCTGTCTGAGCGATAACTTTATGATTGCGGCGGTTTATGTATTTATATATTCATTCATTTATTTATTTATTTCCAGGAAAGAAAAAAAAAGAAAAAAGAAAACAACACGTACCTGCCTCTATACTGAACTTTATCTCGGTCACCCCGGTGCTGCCTGTTTAATTCAGGTGAAGTCACAAGCGACGCCTTGTACAGCGCTGACATCATACATGTGTGTGTGTGTGTGTGTGTGTGTGTATGAACATTGCTTTGATCGAATTGTGACATCACTCCCTGTCGCTTTCTCAGTTTGTGACTGAATGTTAACGCGCATGCTCGAGGCTGCCGTCGCGACGCCGCGGGGCTGTAACGACGCCCAGCATCACCCCTCGTCCTTCACAGGCCTAAGTTCTTCATCTTTCTACATCAAGTGTATCATCCTATGAATCCTTTACCGGCGCCGAAACCTTCTAATAACTGAAGAATAATGAAACATTCTGTTAAATGCTCTTCGGGCATTAAGACCTACTTCCTTCGTTCGTCCTGCTCCTCTTTACGTTATAAGCGCAGTAATTAATAAAGCATTTCCAGGCAAACCCGGAGTAATTAAACCTCTCTGGAGTGAACTCGCGTTGGCAGATCTCCTTAACTGGAGGGATTGTAAGCTATTTGATTTATCGAGCTTCGGCCTGGTGCTCGGATCGACTCGGCGCCGCCGTTTATAACACCGAAAGCAATTACTCTCAGGATGCAAAATGAGAAAAAAGCTCTGTAATCTGTTACGTCATCGCATGCTTCAGGTAAGGAATAAACGATGCGAGTAGATTCCTACACTCTAAAAACTGCTGGGTTCAAAAGCAACCCAACCATAACCCAGCCGCTGGGTCACTATTGGACAGAACGCGCGCTGGGTTGACGCGGAATTCTGGGTTGTTCATCTGACCCAACCAGCGGGTTAAACCGACACTCTAGTTGGGTTAAATGTTAAAGTGCTGGGTTATTTAATTTGACTCAACCAGTGGGGGCGGCACAATGGTGTAGTGGTTAGCACTGTCGCCTTGCGCAACCAGGGTCCGGGTTCGCGCCCCAGCCAGGCTCGATTCCCGTCTCTGTGTGCATGGAGTTTGCATGTTCTCCCCGTGCTTGGTGGGTTTCCTCCGGGTGCTCCGGTTTCCTCCCACAGTCCAAAGACATGTAGGTTAGGCTAATTGGCTTTCACAAATTGCCCGTAGTGTGTGTATGTGTGTGTGTCTGTGCCCTGCGATGGATTAGCACCCTTTCCAGGGTTCACCCTGCCATGTGCCCTAAGTCTCCTGGGATAGGCTCCAGGCCCCCCGTGACCATGAATACAGGATTAAGCGCTATAGAGGATGAGTGAGTGAGTGAGTGGGTTAAATTAACCCTCCTGCTGGTTTGACACATTCCATTAGATTTTTTTATTTTCCAAAAAAGACCCAAAATGTACACAACCTTTGCATAATGTAAAGGTTTTCTTTTTTTTTTTTTTAAAGGTTTTTTTAAGGTTTTTTTTTTTAAATGTAACAGAACAAGAAAATGTGAATAATTAAATTTTGAATAACAAAACCATATAATTCCAAGGTGACCATTTGTTAAATATAAAATGAATGAAATGTAAACACTCTGTCAAACGATGAAACACAAGAGGCCCCTGTGCTGTCAATCTGATCCACAGTATAACCGCACGACCCCGAGGGTTTCATTCCTTCCCTTCTGCATTCGGATCTTTTCTCTTCTCTCTATCGATTTGCATTGTGTCATAACTCGGTGGAATCCATTAAACGCTCTGCTTGTCAGGGGCGGATCAACATACCGTGTGTTTTTTTTATTTTTATTATTATTTATTTTTTTTGTTCTAAACCATTACAGTGATTCTGCTGACACTTTTGGCCAGAGCGAATGACTGTACATTAGCTAACGGCCCGAGGATTAAGTGGCGTACACAATGACACAATGGCTTGGCGATGGCACTCATCAGGTAGCTTCAAAATCCATCGTATCTTGAGTTACAGCCAATGTGTAAAAGCTCCTCGGGTTAGTGTGGCTTGTAAAAAACAAAACAACAAAAAAACAAACACCATGTATCATCGTAAAAGGAAAAGGAGTACGGAGGCCAGGCCGGGGGTTTTTGGAGAATCAGAGCCGGTGTATTTCCACGCCTCGGCCTTAATATCTCATCCATCAGCTCAGCACGCATGCTAGGTTCCCAGTGACTCAGCAACTTTTAGCTCTTTGCCTCCACATAAAGCCTCATTAAACTAAAAGCTTTACTGGCCCAGCTAGACTTCCTGCCTTTTTCCGAACCAATAACGCCCACTCCCTCGCCCCCCCCCGTCCCCCCGTCCCCCCCCTCCATCTTCTCCTTCTCCTTCTCCTTCTTCTTCTTCTTCTTCTTCCTCCCCCTTAGACCAGAGCCAGTTAGGGAACAGGGGAGACGTCTGACTAATCGAACGCACCCACTCCTGATCTCTTGAACCCACACCAAGATTAATGACTCGGCTCATTTTTTTGAAAAAAAAATAAATAAATAAATAAAATAAAAAATGTGTGTGTGTGTGTGTGTGTGTGTGTGTGTGTGTGTGTGTTGCACTGCTTAGTCAATACACATTGGCTGAGGTGCGATAAGGTTAATCTTGTTTTTTTCCCCCTGCTTGGTCAGTCTTGTGAATATAAAGGCCAATCCTCTTCTGGATGCGAGAAAATAAACGACGATGCACATAAAGCAGAGCCTTGTTAAGATCACGGAGAAGGAAAATGACTCGGATCGAGAGCTAAAACGGATTATAGGCATCCGGCGCATTGCAGATTCAACACTAAAAAAATCCATCCCTTTTTACAGGACATGGAATCCACCTATTAATGGATTTAAAAAAATTATATATTTATTATATAAATATAAATATATATAAATATATATATATATATATTTTATCCAAAGTAAAAAAAAAAGTTTTTACTAAATAAATAAAAATGTGTTGTGTGAAAAATTGTACAATATATGCTGTTTTAGAGAAATAATCAACTTTGTGATGGAGTTCTCATCTGAATCTGATCTGATCTGACCTGTAGAGTCCGGTTCCTCTCAAGGTTTATTCCTACTGCCATCTCAGGAAGCTTTTTCCATCGCCATGGCCTTTTTGATTTGTAGACATTTTCTAACACATTTGCCTAATTTTCTTTTGATTCTGTAAAGCTGCGTTGTGACCATGACCACTGGTAAAAAGCGCTATATGAATAAAACTAAATGGAACAAAGTGTTATTGCATCATAAGGTGAACCAGCCAATCATGTTCCGGTATGCAAATGGGGTCAGCTTAGCGGTTAAGGCATTGGCCTGTGGTTCGGAAGGTCCTAGGCTCAAATCCCACAACGAGCAAGCCCTTAACCTTCTCATCCGCTCAGATGTACAGTATAACGAGACAAAAACGTGAGTTGCTCTGAGACACCTCCACCTTCATCAGTCTAAAGGGGTGGAGCATGTTGGATTGGGGACGAATTTTGTTGACATTTTTATAGAATTTGGATTTCAATTTTCTTTCTTCTTCCAATTTTATAACACACAGTTTATTACTACGTATTTTCAAGCATGCATAAAAAAAATCAAAACATGATCTCAGTAACTGTAAAGAAAAAAATGTGTTTGTTTGTTGTTTGTTTTGTTATTTTTGTTCTTTCTTTTTTTTTTTATTAGGAAAAGCATTCAAATCAAATCCGTCTGTATTCCCCACATCCCCCCCAAAAATTACAGATTTTAATCATCTGGCATTGGTGGCTCAGTGGTAGGTTTCTTGCCTGCCTTGCGGAAGGCCCAGGTTTAATTCCCACAAAATGCCCAAACCCCTGCCAGTGGACGCAGTGCCGGTCCCAAGCCCAGATAAAATGCGAGGATTGTATCAGGAACCTGTGCCAAGTTGTGGTGCGGATCGGATGGTCCAGTTTGGCAACCCATCGACGGGAGCAGCCGAAAGACTAACAAGAACAACAACAGATTTTAACCCTTTATAGGGCACTCATTGAAATATAGAGGAATTTTACCAAGACCATTAAACCATTTTTTTTTTCCCTTTTGTAATTTGTTTTTTTTTTTCATTGTTGCCATTTTTTAAATCAAGGATAAAGTGAAGTTACTATGTATGGTTTCTTGTCCATTTGGGGTAAAACGTGTATATGCTAGGTGGCATGGTGGCGTAATGGTTAGCACTGTGGCTGTACACCTCCAGGGTCAAAGGTTTGATTTCCACCGCAGGTTCCCCCTGGCTATTCCAAAATGCCCATAGCTCGTGTGCGGCGTAAGAGATTGGCACCCATCCGTGCTCCAGGCCAACCATGACCGTGTACAGGACAGGGGAATTGAGAATGAATGAGTGCACTGACACTGTTACCAAACGTGGTTCCTCCCCTGATTAAGGGTTATAATTAAAGCGCTGCCTTGACTGATTTGTAATTCATGCAAATTTGTCATTCAGCGTCACCGCTCCCACCTTAACGGTCTTCTTCTTGCATGCGTTGACAGTCGTATTATCTCATATACATTTACATTAGACCACCTGACAGGCTTTCATGAAGTTTCTCCTCACTTGCGAATGCGTTAACTTACCGTACTTGCACTTCTCGTCTGGTTTCATTACATCTCTCCAAACTGTACGGTCATCTCTTTCTGAAGTCGTGAGCAATTTCATCCTGTCGACTAATTATCTACTTTTACTGCTGTATTCTTTTACCAGCCTTCACATTTCCTCTCCCCTCAGGTTACGGTGTCATTACTCTTAGCATTACGCTATAAGAAGCTGATGACTGTGACGGCAAATTAATTCCAGCAGAACCCTCACGTTTAACTATATACGCTTTTCATCAAGTAATTGTCGAGGCTTAAGCAGTGCAAAGGAAATAAGTGTGCGGGAAGTCCTACAAAACAATGCTTTACTTTTCTTCATAACTAACTCCGCGTACATTTCTGTCTTCTCCTTTGGTTCTAGTTGAAGCTGAACGCCAGGTTTGGGTAAAGCGCTGCAGGGGAGCTGTTACAGTGATGGATGTTTAGAAACCGAGCACCTTCGGGTTGACAATCCTAGAACAGAAAGACAGATGGTTTCTCCACCAGGACCACTTGAGAACGCCTCTAAGTCTAGGATGAAGCCTTAATAAAGGTTTGCATGCTGCATGTGAGATGACTGCCTCCTGGGATTTAGTTCTAAAGTTCTCTTGTTGTGTCCCCTCTCAGGTTACGGCCACGCTGCTCCAGGGACCGACGCAGGGAAGGCGTTCTGCATGTTCTACGCGGTTCTGGGAATCCCGCTGACCCTCGTGATGTTCCAGAGCCTGGGTGAGCGGATGAACACCTTCGTCAAGTACCTGCTGAAGCGCATCAAGAAGTGCTGCGGGATGCGCATCACGGACGTCTCCATGGAGAACATGGTGACGGTCGGGTTCTTCTCGTGCATGGGAACTCTGTGCATCGGGGCCGCGGCTTTCTCGCACTACGAGGACTGGAGCTTCTTCCAATCGTACTACTACTGCTTCATCACACTCACCACTATCGGATTTGGTGACTTCGTGGCACTGCAGAAGAACCGTGCTCTGCAGAAAAAGCCTCTCTATGTAGCCTTCAGCTTTATGTACATCCTGGTGGGGCTGACGGTCATCGGCGCCTTCCTCAACCTGGTGGTGCTGCGCTTCCTCACCATGAACAGCGAGGACGAGCGGCGGGACGCAGAGGAACGGGCCTCGCTGGCCGGGAACAGGAGCAGCGTCATCGTCCACGTCCAGGAAGACGCCGTGTCGGGCAGGATGCACCGAAGGAGGCGGGATCGAGATCAGTACAGATCAGAGGTCGCAGATCTGCAGTCGGTGTGCTCATGCATGCATTATCACTCGCACGATTTCGGCAGCTCGGCCATGCTGGCGGGAGAAGGCGGAGGAAGAGGGGGGCTGGGTTTGGGAGGAAGGCCGTTCGCGCACCAGAACTCCTACACATGCCAGCCGAGATACTTCCACTCGCCGGTGACGTACCACATCGAGGAGATTTCACCGAGCGCACTGAAGAACAGCTTCCTGCCCTCCCCTATCAGTTCCGTTTCACCCGGCTTGCACAGCTTCACGGACAATTCGCGCCTGATGAGGCGACGCAAGTCCGTCTGAACAGGAAATCTCCCCAGGGCATCGGGCCCCGCCCACACACTCTTCCTGATTTTCAATAACCAGGGTATTTATTCTGAAAACACACACAATAAAGCTGCTCCTTAACCAAAATCGAATTTTTTTTTTCTTTTTTCTTTTTTCCTTCTTGGGTTCCCATGATGAGATGTCTGCCCGAGGCTCATATGTTGTTATAAAATACGGGGAGCGTAAATAAGGGATGAAATGCGATAAAACTCAATGAGTCTCTTAATAAAGGATGAAAAGCATGAAGCATGGAATTTTTTTTCCCCTCAGAAACTCGGTTATCTGTACACTCCACATTAGCGGGCTGCTGTTTTGCCCTTTTTTTTTTTTCCCGAGCAACTCCAAGAATCCCAGGCTTGAATTTTATGGCCTGATCTTCTTATCACCAGACGATGCACACTTGAGCTTCAGCTACAATACAGAGGGAGAGATTATTTTTTACAGGGAAAGAAAAAAAAATATATTAAGTTTTATCTCTGGAGATGTCTTCAGGTTGAGGTGAATCTCAAGTGCCACACACTACTGAATGAGGAAAAAAAAATGATTCGGACTATCGGGACTTACTTTTAAGGACCATTTTCTTTTTCTATTATATTTAGAAAGCTATGAAGATAAGAAGCTGATTTATATAAAAGGAAATGCCATGCCAAAATATTATTGTCGATCCTAGCATGTGCATTAGTTGTCATTTAATGTGTGTGTTACACCATTCTTTTCTTTTCTTTCTTTTTTTTTTTTTTGTTCTTATTTAAAAACATTCTTTAAATAGAGGGAGGTTTTATAACATGATATGTATATGTACTTTTTTGTTTGTTTGTTTGTTTGTTTGTTTGTTTGTTTGTTTGTTTGTTTGTTTGTTTGTTTTTTGGCTGTGTAATATACAGAAGTGATTTGGAAGTGAAGGGGAAGTTGAAACAAAGTCTTCAGGTTTGCCTGATCAATAAAAAGTGAATAATCTGCATGTGCTTTGTTAACACTGGTATGCATAAACTGTCAAAAGGGAAAAGATATAATATATAATAAGAAATTTATATATATATATATATATATATATATATATATATATATATATAAAACAAATAAAACAATAGCCTTGCCAATGGTTTGAAAAGCAAATAATCCTTTAAGGT
Organism: Clarias macrocephalus; assembly: GCA_011419295.1. Lineage (NCBI taxonomy): Eukaryota > Metazoa > Chordata > Actinopteri > Siluriformes > Clariidae > Clarias > Clarias macrocephalus. The sequence goes on from JAAGKR010001166.1 coordinate 69,781, forward strand.
TATTTTCTAAAACAACAACAACAACAACAACAAAAAGAATAAAATTGTTATTTTTGTTCCTCTCAAAGATGTCCAGTCATGAAACTGCTCTTCATATCATCTCACATCATTCCAGTGACCTTTATGCCTGTTTGGATATCGGCCGCACACTAGCACTGCTTTCCTACTGACATAGAAACAACATATTCAGAAAGAAACCACCTGCTGCACTACACACATCAGCTGACATCTGATTCACTATAATAATAATAATAATAATAATAATAATAATAATAATGGGAAGGGACTGGACTAGTGCTTGTCCAGTGCCTTCATGGTTGGGGGTTCGGGTCTTACATCTGGTCTGTGTCAGTGGAGTTTGCATGTTCTCCCTGTGTTCTTGGTTGGTTTCCTCCCAAAGCGCAGTGCAGGATGAGTTGTGTTCCCAAATTGCCCATAGTGGATGGGTGTGTAAGTGTGTGTGTACAGTACTGTATGTGTGTGATTGGTTGGTTGGTTGGTTGGTTGGTTGGCACCCCATCTAGGTTGCACACCACCTAGTACCCTGGGATACCTGGGGCAGGCTCCAGGCCCCTGTGGCCTTACACAGAGTATAGATGATGTATATGTAATAATAATAATAATAATAATAATAATAATAATAATAATAATAATAATAATAATAAACGTGGTGACACAGTGGCATCGCACCTCTGAGGGTTCAAGTTCCTCCTCGAGTTTGGATTCGTTAGCACGACACAAAGTGTTTAGCTCCTTTATGTGAAGTGTAATTGCGTCATAAGGTGAAATAGCCAATCATGTTCTGATATGCAAATGAAGACGTCTGTAAGGGGTGGAGCATGTTGGATTGGTGACGGATTCTATTTGCATATTTATTGAATTATAGAACTCTGGTTTCCTCCCACCGTCCAAAGACATGCAGATTAGGTTTAACTAACATTCCCAAATTGCCCATAGTGTTAGTCAGTGTGTGTGTGTGTGTGTGTGTGTGTGTGTGTGTGTGTGTGTGTGTGTGTGTGCGCTTGTGCCCTTCTATAGACTGGTACCCCGCCCAGTGCCACGGGTCTGTTCTGTCATAAACGGCTACTCCACAAGGGGGCAGCACAATAGAGATTCAAAATGGTGACAGACGAGAAACCTTTCATTCTGTACATCCTGAAACAATCACACAGCTACGTCCAGAGAATTCTGCACACTTCCAAGTCAGATTCAAGATGGTTCTTTGTGCCAAGGATGGGCATGTAATCAGAAACACCCATTTGTTTCTTTTAATCTCGTATAATGTGCTCGTAGAACGCTGAAGATTTTAACAATATCTTACGGCCTTGTCAGTGAGAGTTCTGGGCAACTGTCCACACTGGAGACTTACTACCTTTGGGGCAGATGATACATTCAATACATTCAATATACAGTACATACACCTCTGGTAGGCACTCGTACTTACAGTACATGGGTGTCTGTGTATTTAATAAATATGTATAGATTTGTTCTAAAAATGAATTCTAATGAGAATTCAGTTAAAAAGAACCTGGTACTTTCTTGCAGTTTTGAGATGGCAGGAGCACAATAGGTGATCTCGCGTCTACTGTAGTGAACACAGCATTCAGCTGGCAGGAAATATGCTTTAACTGCACTTACATTCATTTACCGTAAGCATTTATCCCCCCCCCCCCCCAAAAAAAAAAAAAACCCGAGACATGGAGGTTTTACAAAAGAATATATAGCACATTGAAAGATATACACAAAAAAATGCACATAAGCTTTTTTTAGGAAGCTTGGGGAAATGCAGTACTGTTGAATTCCAACTAGTAAGAACGACGTGTTTATCATAGATCACTTGACTTGACGCTTATGTACTGTCAATTGGAATCTCCTCAATAGCAGAATAAACTTGAAGATTATTTGTTTAGCAAGGGATTAGCAGGCGGCACAGAGGCTTAGTGGCTAGTGCTGTAGCCTAGCACCTCCAGGATCCAGGTTCGATTCTCACCTTGGGTCTGTGTTTGCAGGTTCTCCCCGTGTTTGGTGGCTTTTCTCTGGCTATGTCGGTTCCCTCCTACAGTCCAAAGACATGCAGATTAGGCTAATTAGCGTTCGCAAATTGCCTGTAGAGTGTGAATGGGTGTGTGGTTGTTGACCAGAGGTCTTACCAATGTCGTAAAAAATGGGAATAAAGATAATGGTAATCACCATTGGCTTCCATGGTCACTGGCTGGACTACGGAGGACTCTAGATAGATTAGCAAGCACAGTGCCCCAGATGCTAATGATTAACCAATTAAGTATTTAATCCCAAAATCAGTAAACTCTCATTCATCCATACTGGATATTTACTGTATGGTGCTGATAATGCATCGATCCCAGCAACAATTGGCTGGAGCAGTGGTGGCTCAAACAGTTAAGGCTGTGGGTTACTGATTGGAAGGTTGCGGGTTTGAGCCCCAGCCCATGAGCAAGGCCCTTAACCCTATCTGCTCCCGGGGTGCTGTATCCCGGCTGACCCTGGGCTCTGACTCCAGCTTCCTCTGGGATATGCAAAAAAATAAAAAATAATTCACTGTGTTGTAAGGTACATGTAATCGATCATTAATATTTATCCCCTTTTATAATGAGTTAGTATTCCATATTATCCTCTTCATAAGCTGCATGTTGTCAAGCTAACACCTGACTTTCACAGCTAATACAGTATATAAGCTAGCTGACCAAAATCAGAAGGTTCTAATGATGGAAAAGCAGCATGAAGGTTGATGAAAAAGTTAGTGAAGGACGCAGCTTCGAATGCTTCTTTCGATCAGCTCAAGAGCATGTGTTACTCTGTTAAAGCATCCAGACACGCTGATGAGTCTTAATGCGGCACCATGGCGTAGTTGTTAGTACTGTCACCTTGCACCTACAGGTTCCGGGATTGATTCCCGTCTTGGGGTCTGTGTGCATGGAGTTTGCGTGTTCTCCCCGTGATTAGTGGGATTCCTCTGGATACTCCAGCTGCATCCAGAATGAGAGTCATTACAATGGGAATAAATACGATGGTCACCATTGGCCTCCACAGTTCCTAGTTGGACTAGACAGGTTCCTAGATGGATGGATGGATTGATGGATGGATGGTGGGAGAAACTTCCACAACCTTCTTACCAATGAGAAAGCTTCAAGGCAATAATGATTGAGTGTAGCAGCTGAGCGATGTGACAAAAACATCATATCATGATTTTCACTATGATGTGTGAAGTATATCAACATATACAGTATCTTTGGGATTTTTTCAAAGTTTAATGATATTATCCACAAAAAAAAAAAAAAAAAAAAAAAAAAAAAAAAAAAACTTTTCATTTTGGGTGCAACATTTTAACATCAGCGGCTTCCAATAATAATAATAATAATAATAATAATAATAATAATAATAATAATAATAATCTGCCATGATGTGTATGATACTGTATTTTAGAAAAGTGTGTTATGCTATAACGTATCATAATATAAACGATATAGATAATTGTTTGCCCAGCCCTAGTTTATTAATCATACTTTAATGACATCACACACATTCTCAGGATCTGCTTCATGTTCAACCCCCAAGCTAGTTAGTTTTTACGTAAAATTTAAGCACCAAAAAAGAAATATGTCAAGCATTTCACAATACAAAGCTTTTTTTTTTCTATTTAATCTGAACTTTTTACATTTTAAACAGTTCTAGTGCGTCACAAATTTGTTCAGAAGCCTCTAGAAATATTTCTCTTTCTGTAATTGAATGCTGAGATTCTCAGGGGACACGGCTTCAGAAAAATAATCAGAAGGTTGTTGTACTGTATTAATATACTGTATATTAATATATCATTTGATCAAATGTAGTACTGTGCAAAAGTATATCTTGGTATTTCTTTAATTTCCAAAAGCTCCATGCTTTCTTGTATTGTATTTTAATGTAGTCCTGAGGAATAGTTCCTCCTGGTGTTCTGAAGGACTTCGCACTGATTTTTCAGTCCATTTGCTTAATTTAATCTACATCAATTCGTTAAGTCTAATATGAAGACTTCAGTGGGGGCTCAAGACTTTTTCACACTACTGTATACTTTTGGATCACTGAGGAATATCAGAAACATTCGCCTCTATTTAGGATATTTTGTCTTTTTTTTTTTTTTGACAGTTTTGCTAAGAGAAGCAGAGAATATAAGAAGAATTAAGGAGTCAAGTCTTTAATCTTCATACAGTCACCAAGTTACAACTTATTCAGAACAAAAGGCTTTCGAAAATATATTTGAATGGAGATGGAGGCCGGTTAAACAATATGCCTCTCTCTCTCTCACTCACACACACACACACACACACACACACACACACACACACACACACACACACACACACACACACACACACACACACACCAATGTGTGCTAGCAGGTATATTACCAGCTCACGTCCGAAGACTTTACATACCATCATATCTGTTATATTATACTTTCTGTAATCATAATAATACACATGAATATGAAAAAGAAAAACGTGGGTTAGATTAAAAGAGTTTTAGGAGTGCGAATCTTTACATTATTCATATTATTCATATTATTCATATTATTCATATTATTATATGTATTTATTTATTCATTGTATGGGCAGAATGAAGGACAAAGCTCAGTGTGCAATGAAACATGCACAAACATTAAATAACGGATGTCTGTTAATCAGAGTATGAGCATTCCAGATGTTTCCAGATGTCTTCAGGATGTCCGGAAAGAATAGCATTCCCTGGTTTTCTATTTATTTGACCATATTTTATAATTCATCATCATAATTTATTTTGTTTTACTTAACCCACAACCCAACATCATAAGAATTTATTATTATTATTATTATTATTATTATTATTATTATTATTATTATTATTATTATTATTAACTGTCCTTTAATTAAAACCCTAAAATATAAATAATGTCATAACCTTATCGTCATGCCTAATGAGAATGTTAATAATTGTGTTCTGCAAGTGGAATAAAAAAAAAAGCTGTGATAATCCACAGCTAAATCCCTAGCGGTAAATTAACACCGTACTCTGTATCTGTACTGTATGTCCAGGAGACGAGAAATGAACTCTGACTGTGTGTGTTAAGGCAAAACATTCTGGGTGTTAAATCAGCACTTGAGGTGTTATGTTTAAATAATGCCCCTAACACACAAATAGATGACCTGGCGGGTCCATGGAATTTATATGACAGCGAAAGTCTTCTCTGAAAATAAATCATTTAGGAAACCCAGTTATACAAAACGCTTGACCTCTAGGGTTTGACTTTCTACTGTATATTCAGACATGTGGTTATGAAGAGAACTTTGGCTTGAGCGCTTAGGATTTAATATATTTCTGTAATCTAGTGTTAGGAAAAATGTTAAAAACCTTGGCTTATTATAATTAAAAAAAATAATAAAAAGTCGATCACTTTGGAGTTACTTCTATTGTGTGATAAAATAAACGCCAGATGTTCACGAGACCCCTGAACAATGTAGTATTTTCTGGATTATATGTCACACCATTCCTCCTCCTGAAGGGTCTCAGAAACGTTGTATATTAATTCAATACAGTATTTACGTTAGGTGTGATGTTTAGACAGTTATAGGTAGGTGGTAGTTATACAGTACGTACAGTATGTGTTAGCCTGGTGCTAACATGATTTAAAACATAAGAAATGAAAGAAAAAAAAAAAGCCCACTTGTACGAATTAGCATTATTGTGGTAGTCATGGGAAAAGAAAAAAAAAAAACGTAATAATTTTATTACGCTAACAAATTATTGATAAGGATGTCCGGTACATTATATACATATTTAAAGATACAAATATATAAAGAGTGCTTTTTTTATACTCAGAATAAAGACAGTATTTATGCTTCAGTAGCCTTTCAACACCAACCAGCTTCTTTCTCATTATATTATTGTTTAAATGTAAATCTTTGTAAATAGCAAATCATTTTATAACACTGTACAGTGCATATATTGTAAGTAGCAAAAAAAATAAAAGAAGAAGAACGAGAAGCCGTATTTTCAATTCCTACACCTTTGCATTTTTACCGTATATATATATATACCCTGTACGAGCCCGACGGAGAGCTTTATCAAAGTGTTTGTATTTATACGAGGTGCACATTTCAAATATTAAAACATAAATAAAAAAATAAAAAAAAACTTTTAAATGGTATACATCGTGGAAGAATTATAAAGGACTAAAACCAAAGGGAGTAGGCATGACACTGCACAATCTGTCCCGGCGATCATCTTCATCTCGCTTTTATTTATTTCTTTATTTTTATTTTTTATTTTTTTGCATTTTATTCACTTTTCCTGCAGAAGATTTTGGCAGATGGGAGCAACGCATTAAACTGCACCTAGAAACACACACCGGTCTGTCACTGAATATATTGCACTACTGATGAATGTTAACCTTAAACAGTGTAAATCAGTTTTAAATGTATTTTTTGTTCATCGTATTGAAATCTTACTACACTCCTTTGCAATAGAGAAATCCGCAATGCAATAGAGAACCTGGAAGCTAAAGCGAGTCTGATCCTGTCTAAATAATTCAAAGTGACATTGTCTCGACTATATTTATAATTTAGGATTGTCCTTTTTTTTTTTTATGTATTTATTTATTTATTTATTTTTGGCAAGACTGAGCATATGGATTTATGTGTTTGCCTAATTTCCTGTTACTGCGCGTGTGTGTGCATGATTTTGTGTGGGCGGTGCTGTCGTGCATTTGAATTAAAAAAACAATGAGCCTCCCTCTTACTGAATGTTTGACTTGTATGTCCTTTCTTGCTAAAATTTTTGACTGTGATTACAGACTGACAACAGACTCCATAGGTGCTTACTGATAATACTTCCTCAGAAATTGACATGCTATGCCCACAAGGTGCAATATGCATGTAAACACTAGAGACAGTGTATTCAGCAGAGACATCAAAGATAGTAGGAAGTTTCAAGGAGAAACAATCAGCTGCAAATGTATAATGCACAGTGACAAATATCTGTCAAAACAGCTGACAGGACTTGAGTAATAACATAAATGTCGACATGGAATAGCAATGAATAATTCTCCGGTGTACCCTCTACTGGATTCCTCTGGTAACACGCAAAGTATATAGGCAAGTATGAGAACAAATGCGCTCATGATTTTGTGGCCAGTTGACTAAGCAAATGCATGGTTAAACTGTAAGAATATTTCTGCCCTAACAAGTAACACACTGACCACTGACAGTGATGAAGAAAACAAATTACAGACAATGGGCACAGATTACAGGCTCACAGACATTAGAGACAGATTCCATACATATTAAAGATGGAGTGATGAAAGAGATGAATTAAAAACACATTGGACCCCAATGGAGTGCAGACCGAATGCAGGGACTTACACTTTAATTTCAGTCAGTCACTGGCTGAAGACTTATCACAGACTCTGATTACAGACTGATTTAAAACGTATACAGACTAACCAGTGATACTGAATACACACTGATCACAAACTCAAATTACAGACTGACCATAGACTCAAAACGTATACAGACTAACCAGTGACATTGAACACATACTGATCACAGTCTCAGATTACAGACTGACCACAGACTCAAAACGTATACAGACTAACCTGTGATACTGAATACACACTGATCACAGTCTCAGATTACAGACTGACCATAGACTCAAAACGTATACAGACTAACCAGTGACACTGAACACATTCTGATCACAGTCTCAGATTACAGACTGACCACAGACTCAAAACGTATACAGACTAACCAGTGACATTAAACACATCCTGATCACAGTCTCAGATTACAGACTGACCACAGACTCAAAACGTATACAGACTAACCTGTGATACTGAATACACATACTGATCACAGTCTCAGATTACAGACTGACCATAGACTCAAAACGTATACAGACTAACCAGTGATACTGAACACATTCTGATCACAGTCTCAGATTACAGACTGACCACAGACTCAAAAGGTATACAGACTAACCTAGTCACATGAACACATTCTGATCACAGACTCAAAACGTATACAGACTAACCAGTGACAATGAACACATTCTGATCACAGACTCAAAACGTATACAGACTAACCAGCGACATTGAACACAGTCTGACCACAGACTCAAAACGTATACAGACTAACCAGTGACATTGAACACATTCTGATCACAGACTCAAAACGTATACAGACTAACCAGTGATACTGAATACACACTGATCACAAACTCAGATTACAGACTGACCACAGACTCAAAACGTATACAGACTAACCAGTGACACTGAACACATACTTATCACAGTCTCAGATTACAGACTGACAACAGACTCAAAATGTATACAGACTAACCAGTGATACTGAATACACACTATCACAGTCTCAGATTACAGACTGACCACAGACTCAAAAGGTATACAGACTAACCAGTGACATTGAACACATTCTGATCACAGACTCAAAACGTATACAGACTAACCAGTGACAATGAACACATTCTGATCACAGACTCAAAACGTATACAGACTAACCAGTGACACTGAACACATACTTATCACAGTCTCAGATTACAGACTGACAACAGACTCAAAATGTATACAGACTAACCAGTGATACTGAATACACACTATCACAGTCTCAGATTACAGACTGACAACAGACTCAAAATGTATACAGACTAACCAGTGATACTGAATACACACTATCACAGTCTCAGATTACAGACTGACCACAGACTCAAAAGGTATACAGACTAACCAGTGACATTGAACACATTCTGATCACAGACTCAAAACGTATACAGACTAACCAGTGACGAAACACTGATCACACACTGACACAGACTCAAAACGTATACAGACTAACCAGTGACATTGAACACATACTGATCACAGTCTCAGATTACAGTCTGACCACAGACTCAAAATGTATACAGACTAACCAGTGACATTGAACACATACTGATCACAGTCTCAGATTACAGACTGACCACAGACTCAAAACGTATACAGACTAACCTGTGATACTGAATACACACTGATCACAGTCTCAGATTACAGACTGACCATAGACTCAAAACGTATACAGACTAACCAGTGACATTGAACACATTCTGATCACAGTCTCAGATTACAGATTGACCACAGACTCAAAACGTATACAGACTAACCAGTGACATTAAACACATACTTATCACAGTCTCAGATTACAGACTGACCATAGACATAGATACAGATCATAGACACTGTGTAACCAGCACTAACTACAGACAGTTGCTAGTAATATTCTGGTCGCATTGGAAGACCATGTGTTCTGGTTGGGAAGTGTGTGGTGACTGGGGACGGTTCCACTTCACCACAAAGACGGTCCTGGCTTTGGCTGAATTTCCTACAGTTTTCTACCTGAGCCTCCATCAACAATTGAATAACTAACATAATAATAATATGTATTGTTAACAATGACCGTTGTTAAAATGCTATACAAATAAAATTGAATTGAATTGAATAGAGTTGGCACGGTGGTGTAGTGGTTAGCACTGTCGCTTTGCACCTCCAGGGTCCGGGTTCGATTCCTGGCCAGGCTCGATTCCCGTCTCTGTGTGCATGGAGTTTGCATGTTCTCCCTGTGCTTGATGTGTTTCCTCCGGGTACTCCGGTCTCCTCCCACAGTCCGAACACCTGCAGATTAGACTAATTGGCGTTCCCAAATTGCCCATACTGTGTGGACGAGTGTTTGAGTGTATGAGTGTGTGTATGTGTGTGTGCCCTGCGATGGACTGGAACCCTGTCCAGGGTGTACCCCGCCTCGTGCCCTAAGCCTAGCGAGATAGGCTCCAGACCCCCTGCGACCCAGAATACAGGATAAAACGGTATAGAAGGTGAGTGAAATAAATAGACAACACATTAGTCACTGATGAAAACTAATTGTAGACTATCCTTGTCTAATTAAAGTGTGATTACACACTTATTGATTAAAGACAGTTCACAGACACAGACTACAGACACCAGTGACACAGACTGACTAATTACAGGCAATAATTGGAAACAGAAGGACTACATCTTGGTAACAGACTAAGGACAGAGCAAAGTTACTGACATGGCAGGCATTAATTACAGACAAACCAGAGATACAGACCAGTGAGACCCACTGAATTGAAAGAGATCACACTAAGCATTTACAGACAGTCACTAAACAAAAACCAACTGATCACAGACCACAACTGACACTGACACACCGGTCACCAAGATCAAGAGACAGATTAAAGTAACTGACCAGAGACTGACTCAAGACACTAACCAGGAACAAAACCATCTACGGTGACCCATATGTTCACTGACATTACAGACTCAACTAATTACAGACATCCAAAACCAAAGACTGAGCATGTCAGACTACATGCGATAAATAAACTGATTACAGACTACGCACTAACATGTACCTACAAGACCACAGACAGTAAATACTGACATAACGGTCATTGACAATAATACAGTAGGTTGCATTTGTAATAGAGTCACTGACCGATTAATTAACCAAACGGTCATGAAATCTCGCTAATAGCACAAGAACACAAATTATAGCCTGAACATAGTACATAGAGGTTCGTGTGGGGCCTGGAGCGTATCCCAGGAGACTTCGGGCGCACCCTGGACACTCATTCATGCACTACGGGCAATTTGGGAACACCCATTAACCTAATGTGAAACTATTTGGGCTGTGGACAGATGACAGATGCAAACTCCATGAATTCAGACACGAGGTGGACATCGAATAATAATAATAATAATAATATTATACAGTGCCTTCCTAATGAAAGGACTGATGCACAGCCCTGGACTGAGACCTAGAAGCCGATAATAACTCAGTATTCCTGAGCTGTACAGATCTAAAGTGAGGAAACGCTCGGAGGACATCTAATACCCAGACGAGATAGAGGACAGAATCAGAATTACACCTCGCTGAGTGTGAAATCTAAATCTGCCTCTGCGACAGCGAGACAATGTGTGTGTGTGTGTGTGTGTGTGTGTGTACAGTGACGCTATTTATGGAAACAGCTCACGGTGTATAAGAATATTATACGTCTGACACCTCTGAGGAAGAGAAACAGCAGCGTGACATAGAATTTGCACGTCTGTGTGTGTGTGTGTGTGTGTGTGTGTGTGTTCGTTTTGGGGGGTGGTGTTAAAGAGAAAAGGAGCGCAACATGACTACTCATATTTTGAACGAACCTAATTGCCGGAGTGTTTCATGACAGATCTGTATGGCAGTACTGTACACCTCGGTCTTGTAACAACTGTGCGTTAAGCTGTTATAACCTATCAATCAGAATGCCTCATTTCTCACTTCGTTAAAGGCTTAGGTTTATGGAAGAGCATATTAATCCTAATTTGGCCTTGTTAATGAACTTGTCCTCGTACACGGCAGTATTCCGGAGAGAAAGGTCAAGCTGTCGCCCAGTAACTCCTGACTCCGTCCCCATGCACCTGTTGCCTTTTTGTCTTTTCATTTTCACTTCCTATATGTTCTTTCCATTTCTATCACATTATGCTATAAGTTGTGTTTAGGTGCGTAAAAAGCTCATGTATTACGCTTATTGAGTATGAAGACTAGCGGCACTGTTTCTTAGTGATCGGCACTGTCGCCTTGCACCTCCAGGGTTGAGTTTGATCCCTGGCCAGGTTCGAGTGTGCAAGCAGTTTGCACGTTCTCCCCGTGCTTGGTCGGTTTCCTCCGGATTCATGCATGTTATGCTAATAGGTGTGTATAGGTGTGTGCCTGGCGATGGATTGGCACCCTTGTCCAGAGTGTATCCTGCCTTGTACCTGTATCCCATAGACAGGATTACGTTGTGTCAGATTTGTGTTGGAGCACTAAAATAACTGGTTAAATAATAATAATAATAATAATAATAATAATAATAATAATAATAATAATAATAGTAATAATAATAATAGTAATAATAATCTGTTGATAATAAATTCTGTTGTATAAAAGCAATATCACACTTGAGGTCATGGTGTGCCCTTGTGCCGTGCTATATCCAGCAGTACGGCACTCCCTCTCTTGTGATATTGCTTAATTATAGTTCTCTGTGTGCACAAGACAGGTGATGTCACTAATTACTTCTCCCCCATCTGGCTGAAGAGTTGCGCTAATTAGAATCAGCTGGTTTATACATGGCAGGACTTTTACTTTCTGAAGCCTGGGTGTCCACCTCTGCACAGAAATAGCTCGGAAACCTGGGAATTCTCAAGTGGATTTAGAATTGTTCCTGTACATGATCAGCCGAGCAGGCACGGCGGCATGTCTTTCAGACAGGTTCTGAAAATGAAAAAACTTTATACTAAATAATGATTTTTGCACAGCCATTTTATTGCACGAAATAGAAAATTGTTATCTTCATTTTAACATTTAATAATGTCATTATGACATTAAATTTCACTTTTGTCCCAATAGTTTTGCCCCACCCACCCAGTTTTACCATGAAATCTAAAAATAAACTCTTACATTATTTCTCATTAGTGTTTGAACGAATTAACAACAGCCTTTGTAAGAGTTATACATTTTGTTTATATTTCATGAAAAATGTGCTCTCTGTTAAATGGTAAAAAAAATTAAAATCCTCAGATTTTTCCAAAGATCATGCGAAGAAAAAAAATATCGTTTCTTAATCTTTATTTATTTCATCGAGCTCAAACCAAATACCCAAATTACACTGTAGTTAAAGGTAAGTTATTAATAAACAAACATAAAATCATAGGAATGTCCTTAATGTAATTGTAACATTGCCATGGATGGTAGTTAACCACATTTATATTGTATATTTAATTAATTTATTTTTTTTAAGGAATTTCTACATTGTTTCTTATTGTAAAGCAAATTTCTACAGATAATACTTTTATTAGGGTTAAAGGAACTAACTACAGACAGTTGCTAGTAATATTCTGGTCGCATGGAAGACCATGTGGTCTGGTTGGGAAGTGTTTGGTGACTGGGGACGGTTTTTTTTTTTTTTCTTCTTTTGATTAAAAAAATATAAAAATGTTGTTGGTCTTTCGAGTGCTCCCATCAAGGGGCTGCCACAGTGGAGCATCCGATCCGCACAACAACTTGGCACATGGTTTTTCTGATGCAACTCTCCCATTTTATCCAGCCCTGAGGTTTGGGCATTGACTGGGAACCGAACCCAGGCGTTCCACATGACAGGTGAGAAACCTATCACTGATCCACCAATGCCCGTTGTAAATCTGTTAGCATTTGTTGCTGAAACCAATACAACATGGTTTTGATTGGACTGTCTTAATGCCGCAGTAGGATCAGCTATAATCGAGATTCTGTGATATGATATGAAAAGATTATGGCTGCAAACATTCTTTTTTTTTTTTTTTTGTTCGAAAATATTGAAAATCCCTTAGGATCATGTTACGGAATAAATTTGCCAGTTGTATCTGTATAACTGGGTCTGACATAAAAAAAAAAAAGCCAGATGTACCTAAACAGCAAAAGTACCTTGAAGTGCTTCAAACGTATAAGCAGCATGTCTAGACGTGACAGTGTAACTTTTCCTGCATTGTGAAATTCAGATAGCTCCACATCTGGTAAATATTTTTGTTTTATCCGCTAAACTGCACCTGTGGAAAGACATTTCCACGGACGTGGCCCATGTGCTCTTAGCAGGAGATTTGGAATTGTGTGAAAGAGAAGGTCACTGAGCTTGGCTACTGCTTTCTGTTATCTCACAGCTTGCAGCCTCTCGAACACGTTCTGCCGGGCCTCCCACCCTCCCCATCATCCCTGGAAGGTTTCAGCTCCCGGACAGGCATGGTGACATCATGGCGGTGGCGCCTTTTTTGCGTGCCGTGCAGCTGTGTCCCGCCCTTGGGAGGCGAGGTGGAGGCGTGCGCCGCCAAACGCTATTCAGCTTCCACTGCTGCCCACTAATTAAGCTGTCAGTGCGGAGAGGGAGCGAGCGGAGAGGGCGACAGCGTAAGAACAGTGGAGGAGCGAAAAAGCTCAGGCCCCCACGCTCCATCCAGGCTGTAATTTTACTGCGGCTCGTTTTACTTGGCTCACTTTGTCCAGCTAAGCAGCCAAAAAGCAAACTCTTTTAGATTTGATTAGGTTCGAGAGTTTTGGGAATGAACCAAAAACACCTTTATTTGGGAATCAACCAAAACTCTACACTCCGCACACTGTTAAACCAAACATCCACCCCCCCCCCCCCCCCCCCCCAGGTACCGGCATGTGGTGCTCATTTTGGTGTCCAAACTAGTATTTCATGCGGTATGAATCGCAATTAGGAGCAAGCAGTCATTTCGGATTCATGCTTTGTTTGCACTTACAAATAACATTTGCATGAGAAAGAAAGCAGTTATTGTCCTGGGATGGAGTTGCATCCCATCCAGAATGTATTCCTGCCTCGTGCCCTGTGTTAGTAGATCTACTGAGATGCTAGCCAGGATAAAGCGCTAACTGATGTGACGCAGAGGACCACTAACACCACGGAGCAGATGACTTTTCTATAAACTGAATGTCCCTCCTAACTTATCTTATTACAGGAAAGTACAAACTCCCCTCCTCTAGTCTACTCCTTAGCCTGAAACATGCCTGCTGCCAAACCAGCATGGCACCTCATTCCCATGTTGCAGGTGCTGAGCCAGCAAGATGGATTCAAATCAACAGTTTGGGTCCCATGTGGTAGCAGTAACCTTAATGTGGAATCCCCCTAGTGACGGGGAGGAATTGGAAACGACTAAATTAGTTGTAGTAGTCGGGAGGGCCGAATCCGGTCTCGAACCACGTGACGCCAGCCAACCGCATCTTTTCGAACCGGTCGCTCACGCACCCTTGGGGGCGACGTAACACACTCGGAGGACGGCGCTGTCCGCTCCTTCCGCTTGCGTGAGCTCACACACGCCCCTGATTGGCTCTAGAGCCGCAATTAATGTTGGAGCACTAAGTACCTCTGAGAGAGCTCGGCCAATCAGCTCTCTCTAGACCTCCGGCTGTGAGAGGTTACAGCATCACCCGGGAATTGAACCATGTCTGTACCATGACTGTATTTATGTGCCTTTGGCATAATCCTGCTGTTTCATCTCTGTCTGCCATGGAAGGAAAGCGAATCGTGCAGTTGCACATAATAGTAAACAGGTGGCATATCAACCGCTTCACTGTGGTTATGTACTATGTATGTAATGCAACGCCATGCAGAAATGTAGTGAAGCAAAAAGTACAGATATTTGTTGTAGTATGTGGTGAAAAGTATCTAAAACTAAAACTACTCCAGATATGTGATATAAATACTCAGTTACCTTCTATCTCTGGTCACGATAGAACAATCTGTGCTCAATGTTTTGCCACATCCTGCATCCCAGTCCCAAGTGTCCACTGCTTTTGGCCATGGCCACTGGGAACTGTTTTTTCAATGGGTAAAGACTTATATAACTGGCTCACTAACTCAACCAGAGTGTGTGAAAGAGAAACTTTATACAATATTTCCTGCCAGTGCTGAAACTGCACTCCCCTGTACTTCCTGAGTTCCAATGTTTGCAAGATATCTCTTTTCACGCTGCTGTTTTTGTCTACAGACTGTATAACACAGTAGATTTTGGAGCTCAGATGATGGTTCGACCATCCAAAATAATTTTATTTGATTTACTAAGAATCTTGTTTTTTTTCTATAGTGCCTTGGGACACAATGTTGCTTTAAGACAAAAATGGATGCAAGCTGTAGTCCTGTTCTTTGTTGGTTATAATCTTTTTTTATGGACAAAACTGGACTTGCGCTCCTCATACCTGGAAGATAGCAGTCCTTTTGAAATATCGCATTTTGCCGTGCCAAGCTGCCATGAGGGGGCCTGGACCAGGGAAAATGGTGGCATTGCAATCAGTATATCAGAGAACCGGGGACTGGAGAAGAGCCATCCACCCCAATAACAACCACCACGAAGAGCAACAGAGCATGCAGAACTGTCAGTCTGAAGCACAGAACAGAACACAGAACACACAAGCTGAGAGCAATCAGGCACTGCAATCGACTCCCACGGGTTGGGTCCAGAAGACAAATTTTCTGCTTGAGCTCAGGCGTGTCAGAAGTAATACCAGCTCCATGGAGAATTCTACAGCAAACACAATAAAAAAGAACATCGACCAAAAGGGAGACATTGACATTTTGTTCCTTCAGGTCAGCTTCAAGGTTATGTTTTTTAGACTGCGCTGAAGCTATTATAGTTCGTATTCAGGTCATTTGAATTGAATATCAATAATATTGGACCATCATGTTTACAGTGTTTTGACTGTAATTGGAAGGATTTCATCACCTGTAAGTGCCACGTCTGTAACACTAGCGACTGGGGCATAGCCAGGTTTAAGTGACAAGTGGGTGGTCGGTTTAGACCTAGTGACATATTTTAGGTGGCAATCAAGGCTGGGGCAAAATCCTAATCTGCAATATGTAGAAAATGATGTTATGTGGCTCCGTCTACCTGTGGATGGAGTAAGGAGGATCCTGACTCACCCACACCGTCATTTAGAAAGCGGCATGACCTTAAGCTACTGAACATTTTAGAAAGTATATTAGGATTACATGTACTCCGTTATGCTAATCAAATTGTACCATAACTGTCTCCTGTCTCATCTGCTACACCAAGGGTTAACAAATGGTGTACCATGGAAGAGATGATGAAGCAGTTTAAGTTCAAGTAGTTCAAGAAGCTGAAAAAATAGTGCAGCAGGGCTGATTAAAGTTTTTAAACATGAATCAACAAATGCTCTGGCGAAGGTTTTTTTTCTAGTCATTTCATTTTATTTAGCCTCTCTGGTCTGATAAGCAAAGTAATTACATAGCTTTTTAAGAAAGGTGTGGATGTTTTTCTCCCTTCATCATAATCAACAAAGACATCTCATCTGGCTATCACCACTTCCGAAAAGCATTTCCCCACCCCTAACTAGCATTTATTTAACTCTGACTGGCGTTTCCCCACCTCAGACTGCTGTTTCCTCACCTCTGACTAGAATTTACTTACCTCTGATTAGTGTTTACACACCTCTGACTAATGATTACCTACCCCTGACTAGCGTTTACTCCTCTCCGCCTAGAGTCTATTCACTTCTGACTAGCCTTTACCCACCTCTGACTAGCATTTATTTAACTCTGACTTACGTTTCCTCACCTCTGACTAGAATTTACTCACATCTGGCTAGCATTTACTCACCTCTGAATAGTGTCTATTCACTTCTGACTAGCCTTTACCCACCTCTGACTACCATTTATTTAACTCTGACTAGCATTTACTCACCTCTGATAAGCATTTAATCGCCTCTGCTTAGTGTTTAAACACCTCTGCATAGCATTTATTCACTTCAGTGACTAGCATTTACTCACCTCTGACTAGCATTTACTCATCTCTCACTGGTGTTTCACCAAATCTGACTATTGTTTACCCACTTCTCTGACTAGTGTCTATTCACTTCTGACTAGCTTATACCGACCTCTGATTAGCATTTACCTACCTCAGACTAGAATTTACCTACCGCTAATTAGTGTTTACACACCTCTGACTAATGATTTCCTACCCCTGACTAGCGTTTACTCCTCTCCGCCTAGAGTCTATTCACTTCTGACTAGCCTTTACCCACCTCTGACTACCATTTATTTAACTCTGACTAGCATTTACTCACCTCTGATAAGCATTTAATCGCCACTGCTTAGTGTTTAAACACCTCTGCATAGCATTTATTCACTTCAGTGACTAGCATTTACTCACCTCTGACTAGCGTTTACTCATCTCTCACTGGTGTTTCCCCAAATCTGACTATTGTTTACCCACTTCTCTGACTAGTGTCTATTCACTTCTTACTAGCTTATACCGACCTCTGATTAGCATTTACCTACCTCAGACTAGAATTTACCTACCGCTAATTAGTGTTTACACACCTCTGACTAATGATTTCCTACCCCTGACTAGCATTTACTCCTCTCCGACTAGAGTCTATTCACTTCTGACTAGACTTACCCACCTCTGAATAACATTTATTTAACTCTGACTGACGTTTCCCCATCTCTGACCGCTGTTTCCTCACCTCTGACTAGCATTTACTCACCTCTGATAAGCATTTAATCGCCTCTGCTTAGTGTTTAAACACCTCTGCATAGCATTTATTCACTTCAGTGACTAGCATTTACTCACCTCTGACTAGTGTTTACCCACCTGACTAGCGTTTACTTACCTCTGTTAAGCATTTACCATTTCCTGACTAGCGGTGAATATATGATCACATAATTCATAGTTTACGCACCTCTTTTTTTTTTTTTTTTTTTTTACCACTAAAGCCCTGGTTCCACAGTGTACATAAGCAGTACTACCTACTACCTGCTCAAGAAATGTCAATTAAGGGAACTTCCCTCGACAAAATTCTTCCTTCCGCAACATCCTGCAATGTCACCAATGTGGACATCCCTTCCTTCATGTGATTTTCTGGTAATGCCAGAAATTACCAGAAATACCAGAAATTTTTGGGGGGATGTGAAAGGGGTATGATTCAGAAATGATGAACTGTTGCCTTATTATGAACTGTGCTGAACTGTTATGACCCAAATGAGGATGGGTTCCCTGTTGAGTCTGGTTCCTCTCAAGGTTTTTTCCTATTGCCACCCAGGGAGTTTTTTCCTTGCTACTGTCGCTATCGACCTTGGCTTGCTCATCAGGGACAATCTAATCAGTATGATCTGTACACATTTTTACTTGTTCCAACACATTTCCATAATCTTCTTTTAATTTTGTGAAACTGCTTTGAGACAATGACCGTTTTATAAAAGCGTTATATAAATATAATTGAATTGAATCGAATTGTCCACTGGATCCTTACGCTGGTCACTTTTCTCTTGAGCTTAGCAATTTCACTCCCTGCAGTTGGCTGAACACCCTGTGCAGTCTCCTTCTCAGGGAACAACTAGTTGATTGGAACTCAGCCCTGTTCATTGTTGAGTCAGAGGTGGTGATGTTAATTGGCACTACGATACAAAACCATGTGTTCTTATTTATGAACTAATATGCTAACCAGTAATGATACAGCTTATAATTCTACTAATATTTACACATTTCAGCTGTATCCTACAAAGTTAATTTCCTGACCCGAAAAGCATCCTTGGTAGTCAAAAGAAGGGTTTTGGCATTTTAGTATATGTCAATCTAATCTAATCCAACTGTTTTGGGCCAATTGCAATTCAGTGGCATTGTCTGAAAGGCAGTTCACAAGGTATCACTGGCTTTTCTTCTGCCTGTAGGTAGAAGTACTGTTTGAGTTGTAATCTCCTGGGCTATTCTCCTGTGCAGTCCCCTCTTTTTCAGCTTTTTCTTTTTGATTTTTTCCCCCTCTGGGCTCCTGGGGAGAGACGCCGTTACTTTAGGTGTTTCCAAAGTGAAGACTCCACATGAGCTGCTCGAAACCTTTCTGACTTCTCACTGGAAGACTTTCATGTTCTTTGCTCTTGATGAGGGTCACATGGGCCAGGTCTAAACCTGTCATGTTTTTTTTTCTTCCCCCCATCAGTTGAAGCCACGGCACACTTTGGGTTGTAAAAGCTGGAACTAGAGCTGGAAATACCAGCTACAATAATAGTTTGCAAATACTTGTACTTCATCATCACAAACAATATCTGGAATTCATTACCATATGCGATTAGGGATTGTTATGTATCCCTGTGCTGAATAATAAACATGTTTACAGCAATTTACCAGCAATTGTGACAATGCCACAGCGGTTTGGTGGCCACGAGAGGAAAAGCCAGGCTTGCTCTTCCAGTGGGAGGGGCATGCTCGGTTTCATCTAGATGGGAGATCATGTATGTGGAAGAGGGTAGATAGCTCTGGCCTTGACAATCTGCAGTTGGCCAGCCTTCTCAGAGGTTTAGATCACTTTCGGCAGCTGTTGAATGGTCTGTGCTTGGAAATGGGGCCAGGTAAGTTCAGTGTTTTAGACTTAGATGTTGGACTACTAATTGGAAAGTCAAAGGTTCAAACCCCAGCGCTACCAAGCTGCCCCTGGTGGGTCCTCCAGCGAAGTCCTTAACACTCAACTCGTCAGATAGTTGTAATAAAAAAATGTCTTTTAGACTTTTTTAATGAAATTGGAAAGAACATATTACCAATACATACAGTCTACAGTATGTTCCACTCATTATAGTTCGATTTAATGGTGTGGATCATCCATGAAGCATCCACATCTAAATCCTAATTTCTCTCTCTTGATGATAACGCTGCAACCTAGTGAGGAACAGTGAAGGGAATATGTTGGCGGCCTCATTTATGTGTTTAATTGGGTCCAGCTCTGTTCTACTACCTGGCTGAGCAATTTCCTTTAAATGTCAGAGTCTATGTTACCTCCTTAAGCACATGTCTGTCTGAAGCTGGAGCTGGATAAAACAGGAGCTATGTTTAGACACAGTCCAGATTTGCTACCTATTTATCATTGTCAATTTTTAAAGGAAGCAAGAGTGAAGATCACACAGCTTTCTTATTTATTTATTTCTTTTTTATTTTATTTTTTTTCCCGTCTCCATTCTTTATCTGAAATTACTCGCTGTATTCAACATGTGGTTTGCACAGCAGGACATTTGGAGCAGTAAATTAGCACACCTAGTCTATGCTAATCCCAAATCTCTCAAAATCCCCGCAGTACTCCGGACCATCATGCATGGGGAGTTGAATTGACTCTATATTTTTTTGATGGTTTTCGATATCATGTCTAGCAGAGACCCCGCTCTCTCTTTTCCTCTCTCGTACTTGCGCTCTTCTCATCTCTCACCCACGTTTTTCACCACAGGTCTGATATCCGAGCTGGACCGAGGCTCAGCGGGTGCCGGAGAGAGTCTGCTCTGCCTGCCAGTATTGAGGTGTTTTCTTTTCAGCAGCATGTTGAGCTACGAAATCAGAACACCAGGTCGTGATTACAGGGGGCCCTGCTAGATGAAAACACGGCCAGTGCCAGTGTTCCATGAGAAGAGACAGAGGAGGACGGTGAAGTGCAGCAGAAACCTTTCCAAGTGACGGCTCCAAGAATCTGGAAAAAAAAAAAAAAAAAGGGACAAGATGTGACTGAATGACAAACTGAGTTTAAATTATGTAGAATCCTGCAGAGCTGGAGAGAAAGAGCGCCGCTGGTGACAGCGTGGGGTAACACGAGGACGTCCTAGAACAGTACCTGTTCACATCTGAGGCTTTGATTCGTTCCAGTTCCGTGGTTAGATCATTAGATCATAATTATAACATGATGAAATCAGAAGAGACTTCAAATCTGGACGCAAAGTGGGGGTGACTGAAAAAGTGTAACTTAATGACCTTGTCTCTATCGATGAAGAGCGTTCAAGCCATCCGGGACTTTTGATAAAAAAATAAATAAATAAAAAACTCCTTTTAGTTCTCTATATAATCTCCTGCTACACTAATGCACTTATACCAGCATTTCACAAGTGCTCGGACACCATCAAGGTAGAAATTTGAGCCATGATTGAATGTCCTGAACTCCTTTCATGTGGAGACTATTGGTATTTATTCCCATTTTATACGATTGTGGTAGGACATCTGTGGGACGAAACCAGAGAACCCAGAGGAAATCCAGCAAGCATGGAGAGAACATGCAGACTCCATGCACACAGACCCGACACAGGAATCGAACCCAGGACCTGGAGGTGAAAGGTGACAGCGCTAATTACTAAGCCACTGTGCACTGTGTTATACATTTTTACATTTTGTTTTTTATTTTGATCTTTTCATGTCATGTCAGTATTACTCAGCATATCACACATGTATACTGGATCTCGTCTGAGCAATCACAAGGCCTAACACAAACTGTAACCCCGTCTAATATTACCACCATAACCACTGTATGTTACATGCAAGTCTACAAGGACTATTTCTTTCATCAGTCAGCGAGTTTGTGGGGGTGTTTGTGGGATTAAAATTGTAACGATGATCACTGTATAAGCGGCAGATTGTAGAATCGATTCCAAACAGGGTCAAGGTCAAGAGCAAGGTCAAACGTCTGAAATGGATTTTCTTCACCAGCTTCCTTTGTGTTTGATCCAGGAATGCAAATTAGTTGCAGGAATAACTAGAATAGCTTATCATCTCTACTGGCCTTTACTTCTTAGTGATGGTTCTTAAAAGAGTCACATTTTCCTGGCATCATCTGATCATATGTTTGTATGAGCATGTGACCAAAACCCGGATATACATTTTTTTTTGTTTGTTTGTTTGTTTTTTGGAATAGTTCTTTTATATACAACAGGAACATTCTGACTCCTTTATGTACAGAAAAGTGTGAAATCCTAAAACTTTAAAAAGTTCTGGGTCTTTGGTACAGTGAATACAGTATAAACATATCACAATAGGCATATCGTTTAACGCTCTGAAGTATGCACTATGTCACACACAGTTACTCGCTCTCTCTCGGTGTAGGTCTGAACCTCAAGCTAAGACATCATTTTATATGAAAAGAACCCTGACTTCTTCTCTGAACTGCTGCGTGGGACGGCTGTAAGCCGCGTGTTGCAGTGAAACCCATTCCGTCGGAGCGTGAGCAGGGCCGCGCCCCCCAGCGGGTATCACCTCCTACTTTATTTCCCTCCGCTGCGCCTGTACCTGAGCGTGTTCCCAGCCTGAACGAAAGAGGCAATGACAGGGTTCAGTGATCACTCACACTATTGTTACCTCCGTAATAATCCTGACTACTGACGATGCCGGAGAAAGAAAAGTCTGTGAAGTTCGGGTTTGTCATAGGCGATGAAGGTGTTGATTAGTTTTCTATAACACATGACAGTAGTGCAGCTGCGTGTCGCATCACATGTTTATATATCCATGTGCTTGTTTTATTACTATTGTATTGTATTGCATTTATATTTAATATACTGTATGGAAGTCTCCAGTGTGAGTGAAGAGTTTAATGCCTCTTTGTGGTTCCTCTGTAATGTAACAAGCTGTGGTTTTTTTTTGTTTTTGTTTCTAAGAGGAAACTATAAATGTTACATTTGAACAGTAAACATCTCTGAATATACTGTTTATCTATTTATAATTACATAACTTACTTTTTATTGGTTTTACTTTTTGATTGTTTCTTAGAGAGTAAATAATAATAATAATAATAATAATAATAATAATAATAATAATAATTCTTCTTATTATTATTATTCATTTAAAAATCAAAGCATTATCCATTAATAAGGAAACTATTTTATTATAAAACTTCAGCCTTGTTTTTGGTCACATTGGCGTAAAGGATAAAAATGATTTCCAACAAGTCCCAGGTGTGGAAATGATATATAAAGCTTCAAAAATGAGTATTAAAAGCGTAAATATTTAATTGACCGGCTTTCTGTTTAATGAAAATGTCATCGTCTTATGAGAAAATGTGAAGGAAAGGAACGACTTATTCATCTCTGTTACTGAGTTTGATAATAAAATGTCTGCAGATTTTTCATCACTTCAGATTTTTTATTTATTTTATTTATTTTTTTTTTGTGTGTGTGTGTGTGTGTGTGTGTGTGTGTGTGTGTGTGTGTGTGTGTGTGTGTGTGCATTCCACACTTGACTACACCTAGAGTCTCAATACAGCTGTGACTCAATCTGAAAAGTGGTGAGAGTGGCGAAAAAGCGCAATCATCAGACGAGCTCGAGCTTGCAGATTCCAAACACAGCCTGTGCCGCCATCTGGAGGCCGTTTCATTTGGACATCATGAGTCGAGCCGTATGTCTGTTACTGCACAGTGAAATGTTTTATTCCTCATATGAACCAGATTTTTTGGATTCATGAGGCTGGGGTCAGAGTGCAGGGCCACCCATTATACTGCCCCTCTATAACAGACAGGTTTAAGGGTCCAACAGTGGCAGCTTGGCAGAGCTGCGGCTTAAACCACCAACCTTCTGATCAGTAGCTTAGAGCATCAACACACTGAGCTATCAACTTTGTTTATGTATTTATTCAGAGCCCATACAGCTTAGGAACTCAGGAAACTCTTTTATTTCTTTCTACACTGTAAGAAAAATGCTAAAGGTGTCCAAAATATGCTCTCCTCTCCTCTGAGCAGTTGATATTGAGATGCACAGTATCTGCTACAACATTGAAGTGACCAATAAGTGACCAGTTTCCAGCGTTATACTGTCTCGCTTTTAACCAAAAAGCATTAAAAATGCTAATTATTCATATTTTTTGTTTATTTTAGAAGCATATGACCTGTAAAAGCTGTTTCTTAAATTGAAGCATTCTGTGCAAAAGTTATAATGGTTTTCCCCCAAATTACTAACAACAGTGGTTTTGTTTAAATGCTTCAAATTAGACACACACCTTGTGTTACGCCACCATCAAACATAGAAAATTATGGTTTATTCAATTAAAAATAGCTTTTTGCAGTCTGCCTGGTTTTTGTTTGAAGCATAAAAAGCAAAAAAAAAAAATCTCTGACACAATACTGTTCTTGCGAGAACCGATCCAGGACAGCTGATCTTCCTACCTAATGTGGTATGTTTCATTTCATAGTCGTATCTAGTATTGTTTAGAATGTTGAATATAAATAAAACAAAAACACTTTGATTAGAATTTTTTATTGGAATTAGAAGGTGTGATTGAAAACATTTTCGGATTCTGAGTGGAGCAGCAGTTCTGTCTTTATCCTCTAGGGGGCAGAGCATTGAGGGAAAAGTGATACCATACCAGTACTTTTTGAAATAAAGGCACTGGAGACTTGTTCCATAACTCTTACTTATGGAAAACTATTTCCCTAATCTACCTCTTATAGACATTGTAATGTAGAAGAACAAAAACATCTGCTGCTGACCAATCAGAATGAATGATTTAGCAGTTGTTGTGTAATTATTCATTACTAATCTTTTTTTTATTTCTTTTTTACTACTCCACTATCAGTGTGCATTAATCCAATCAGATGTAGATTAAGGTATCTTGATTAGAAGATTGACCCGGATGAAGCACTCATGCTGAAACCTTCTCACACACACCAGCCTCCACCAGAAGTTCTCTCCTCCTGTGATGATGACCTTCTCCCATGTGTTGTGGCTCCAGTGCCTGATATCCGTCTCTGAGGAAAGTGGAGAACTTTGGAAGGTTAGTGCTGATAGAGCTCCTGCTAGAGGTGAGAGATGCTTAGTGGCAGAAGATACACCTCATGTGGAAGGAGTCAGAACATCTTGAGCTAATTGCTGAAGATGGGTTCACCTACCTGTCGATCAAATTACAGTTGGTCAAAGGGTGTTCAAGAACGAGGCAGATCCTCACCAAAGTCACCAAAATACGATTTCCGTCCAATCGGCAACAGTCGGTGACAACGCGAACATCAGCCAGTCAGAAGTTTACAAAGCTGGCCCGGCAGCTTGGTGAGGATCAGAGCAAATCTGGCAAATCCACCCCAGAGGGATGAAAGGATGCTGAGGGCAAACGTGAAGAATGAGGGGCAACACTGCGCCAACAGGAGATGGAGAAAGTTCTGGAAAAGTCATCGAGCTAGAATCCAATCCAATGGGAAAACCATCCAAGGTGAAAGAGGGGAGAAGGAGCACGAGGATCCAGTTTTCAGGAAGCTGCACTTCAATACTTTAAACCTCAGAGGAACTGTCCTTCCTCATTCTTCAGGCTATAGATCTCTTTCTCTCTGTCTCACAACATCTTCCTATTGATTTTTCTTTCCCTTTCTTCATCTCTCTTCACCTTCACATTAGAGTTTCAGATGATCACATGGTGGAACGGATATTTCTGTTTAAATAAACACTGTATAAGCTGGACGCCTCATTCAATATGATGCTCTGTTTCACATGGTTTAAGGGACAAAACGGCAATATGATGTGATGAGGCTGGTTATGTCTCTATAACACCACATTATGAAGAGTTTCATTTCTCTTAAATTGGAGCAATTTGCACGTTGTATTTCATCAGTATCGGTCCTTTAATAATGTTACTGTGTGATTAACATAAACTGTATATAGTGCTGTGCAAAAGTATTGAGCCCCCCCTCATTTATTCATAGTATTCATTCATCTTCTATACTGTACAAGGTCGCCGGCGGCATGGACCCTATCTCAGGGTACAAGGCGGGGTGCACACTGGCCATGAGGCCAATCCAACACAATGTACAGTACAGAGCAAAAGTTTGGACACACCTTCTCATTCAGCGAGTTTTCTTTCTTGTGTTCTTTCTTGTGTTCTTTAGCCCAAACGCGTCTCTTCTGCTTGTTGCCTGTCCTTAGCAGTGGTTTCCTAGCAGATCTTCTACCATGAAGGCCTGATTCACACAGTCTCCTCTTAACAGTTGTTCTAGAGACGTGTCTGCTGCTAGAACTCTGTGTGGCATTGACCTGCTCTCTGATCTGAGCTGCTGTTAACCTGCGATTTCTGAGGCTGGTGACTCGGATGAACTTATCCTCCGCAGCAGAGGCGACTCTCGGTCTTCCTTTCCTGGGCCGGTCCGCATGTGAGCCAGTTTCTTTGTACCGCTTGATGGTTTTTGTGACTGCACTTGGGGACACTTTCAAAGTTTTCCCAAGTTTTCGGACTGACTGACCTTCATGTCTTAAAGTAATGATGCCACTCGTTTTTCTTCACTTAGCTGCTTTTTTCTTGCCATGATACAAATTCAAACTCTTTGAATGAGAAGGTGCGTCCAAACTTTTGGTCTGTACTGTAGATTAAATAAAAGAAATGGAAACAAATGATTTACTGTGACAGGCTGCAAAGTGCCTAAAGATGCAGTTAAAAAAACTGGTTGCTTGTACAAGAACCTCAGAAGCGTCCTCATTTCCTGTCTCATTTGTTCCAACCACTCAGCATTCAGTATCCTCAGTATACTAATCACCAGCCTGATCATCTGTCATCATCTGCACCTGATTGCTCAGGTACAGGGACTGGACTGAAAATACGAGCCAAGAAAAGTATTTTAGGAAGTCTGCAGAACTCAACCTCCTCTCAAATTCCTCAATTCCTCAACAAAACAAGAAGGTCTGGCTCATTGGAAGCACCATATGAAGAAATGGGGGGTGGGGGGAGTCAAAACTTTTGCACAGCACTGTATACTTAAATGTATTACTATATAAATAATATTAAAGTTATATATTGCATTGTATGTAATGGTAAGTTATAATTGATTGATCTAATTGTATATTATTAGAACATGGATTTGCACTTATATTTGTAGATGTTATATGGAAGGTTTTATTGATTGATTGGTTGATTGATTGATTGATTGATTAAATGAGCGATATAAGAATAATAATTAAAAGGAAGGGATCAATCAAACAAACAAACAAAAACTATTAAAAATGAGCATTTTGTGTGTTTATCAGTCCTGGGAAACCGTTGAATCCTTCCCCATGGTAACCCCACACAGTACATCAGGCTGAAAAATGCCAGGTTAATCCTGTAATGTCCAGTGATACAGTAATATTAACAAAGAGTCCCTGTACTGATCCAGGTTCAGCTTGGCGGAGGAGGGAGAGGAATGAGATCCCAGGTGAGTAAACCCTTCCTAATCCCTCTGTCAGACAGTGACGAATAACACGGGGGATGAAAAACCTCGCTCTAGCTCAGGACACAATCTTCCTGCTAACTCCACTTTATTGACAGTTTTGAGCTATGACACGGCGAGTGCCGGTGCATGACTCAGCTCTTCTCCATGACTAAATCAGGTCCGTATTTTACCACCATGCGCCGCAGGTCCCGGATCAGCTCCATGTGAATCATACTGGAATGTAGAGAAGGAAAGAACATTCTGAAAAATGTATTGCCATATGTGTGTGTGTGTGTGTGTGTGTGTGTGTGTGTGTGTGTGTGTGTGTGTGTGTGTGTGTGTGTGTGCTGTATGATGAATTGGCACCCCATCCACGTTCATTATTAGAAGGAGATTTTTTTTTTCTCGTTTCAAAAGTGGACCCCTGTAAATTGTTGAAGATTAAGGGGTTCAACTCAACAAGCCAACAGTTACAGTATGTAGGAAGACACCTGGCTTTTCAACGACAGGGTGATAAAACCTAAAGATTTGGCTCTGACACTGGAGACTCCTTCCATTAATGTTACCTAATCATGTCCTTACAGAAAACTATATCATACTTTTCATTTATGTTGAGTGTCCTCCGTGCTCCCTACTGGGAATGAACCATTACAGGGAATGAAACGAGTCCCAGAGCTGCTCTTAGACAGGAGATAATAACTGACCAATCAGAATGGAGAATTCAATACTATTGTAAAGTTAGTTGCAGGGGTTGGACAATGAAACTGAAACACTGGCCAATTTAGTGTTGGAGGTTTTATGGCTAAATTTGAGCAGCCTGGTGGCCGATCTTCACTGACTGCACATTCCACCAGTAAGAGCAGAGTGTGAAGGTTTAATTAGCAGAGTAATAGCACAGTTTTGAAAGAGGACAAATTGTTGGTGCGGGTCTCGCTGGCGCATCTGTGACCAAGACAGCAAGTCTTTGTGATGTATCAAGAACCGCAGTATCCAGGGTAACATCAGGGTACCACCAAGAAGGACGAACCACATCCAACAGGAGTAACTGTGGATGCAAAAGGAAGTCGTCTGAAAGGGATGTCCGGGTGCGAACCCAGATTGTATCCAAAAAACAGAAAACCACCACTGCCCAACTCACTGCGGAATTGAATGTGCACCTTAACGCTCCTGTTTCCACCAAAACTGTTCGCCTGGAGCTCCACAGGGTCGATGTACATGGCCCGGCTGCTATAGCCAAACCTTTGGTAACTCGTGCTGATGCCAGACGTCAGTTTCAGTGGTGCCAGGAGCGAAAATCTTGTGCTGTGGACAATGTGAAACATGTATCGTTCTCTCATGAGTCCATCTTCACTGTCTTTCCCACATCCGGGAGAGTAACGGTGTGGAGACGCCCCAAAGAAGCGACCGTACCACCCAGACTGCATGGGGGTGGATCAGTGATGGTTTGGGCTGCGATATCATGGCATTCCCTAGGCTCAATACTTGTGCTAGATGGACGCGTCACTGCCAAGGACTACCGAACCATTCTGGAGGACCATGTGCACCCGATGGTTCAAACATCGTATCCTGAATACCAGGATGATGATGCACCAATGCACACAGCAAGACTGGTGACAGAGTGGTTTGATGAACATGAAAGTGAAGTTGAACATCTCCCATGGCCTGCACAGTCACCAGATCTAAATATTATTGAGCCACTTTGGGGTGTTTTGGAGGAGCGAGTCAGGAAGCGTTTTCCGCCACCAGCATCACATAGTGACCTGGACACTATTCTGCAAGAAGAATGAATCAAAATCCCTCTGGACACCGTGTAGGACTTGTATCTGTCATTCCCAAGACTAATTGATGCCGTATCCTCCGTAAAAGGAGGCCCTGAACCATACTAATGAATTATTGTGGTCTAAAACCAGGCGTTTCAGTTTCATTGTCCAACCCCTGTACATTTTTGAAAAAGGAAGTCAAACATTCCGTGTACATGCACATATTCTGTAGGACAGTGTGAATATTTTAAAGCAATGGGTTAAAACTTATCGACCCCAGATAAAGGATTAAAACATTAATGGCTGTGAGAAACACTGGCCTAATGCAGATGCTCGAACCCGTCAAACCCCCGTCGTCAGCCTGGGCTAAACTAAGCCTGACCTCTGACCTTTCTGTCTCTCAAACACAATGCTGTGCAGTAGAAATAGACACATGCCGGGATTAGCGTCCTGCCGTCTGCTACTCCAGCCATGTTCATGAAGAAACACGACTGCTCATTTCCTCAGCTATAATGCAGATGTGGTCTGTGATGTTGGTACAGATGTTGTTGCAGTTTGCCTGGGGCTTGACGGGAGGAAAGAGGTCTAGGAGAGAGAGAGTGTGTGTGTGTGTGTGTGTGTGTGTGTGTGTGTGTGTCGGGGCCGGGGGGGGGAGGGGGGGGGTTTATGTGGTCTGCAGAATTACTTTGTGGTTCAAAGCATATACACCAGGGATGTGAAGATGGGAAGAAAGTGAGAGAGCATGGAGCTGTGGCATACACACGAGAGATCTGGCACGGTAAATGTATTAGTGAAGAAGCATCTCTCTCTCTCTCTGTCTCTGTCTCTCGACACACATTAAAAATTTTTTCACTATTACTTTTAAAAATCTTCATGTAACATAAAGCTTGAAAACATATTAGGGCCACCTAAAGTCTTCCTCAAAGTAACCATAGCAACCAACTGGAAATTCCATAGCAACCACATAGCAACAGCCGGGAAACCACTTGGCGTAAAACAACCCTCATAACTATAACTTTAACTTTTTATAAACATAATGTTTAGGTATAAACACACACACACACACACACAAAAAATGTTGTAACCTTTAATAGCAGTTTCATGATTCCATACTCTCAGAGATTGTCCAAGGTTCTTTTGCTTGTCCCTTTACCAGTGGACAGAGTTTACATTTAGTTAAACTCTTGGAAGCTAAGCATCCCTTTACTGTTTAAAGAAAGAACTTTAAATCTTTAATGTAACCTCTAAGGATATTTATGAAAGCCAGCATTCTTGGTAATAAAATAATGATTTTTACAAGGAATAACAGAACAGTTCTGAGAGTAAAACTCCCTTTATTTCTCTATATAATCTCCTGCTACACTAATGCACTTATCCCAGTGTTTCACTAGTGCTCGGACACCATCAAGGTAGAAAGTT
>JAAGKR010001166.1:100498-137453 GCA_011419295.1 Clarias macrocephalus
GTGTGTGTGTGTGTGTGTGTGTGTGTGTGTGTGTGTCGGGGCCGGGGGGGGGAGGGGGGGGGTTTATGTGGTCTGCAGAATTACTTTGTGGTTCAAAGCATATACACCAGGGATGTGAAGATGGGAAGAAAGTGAGAGAGCATGGAGCTGTGGCATACACACGAGAGATCTGGCACGGTAAATGTATTAGTGAAGAAGCATCTCTCTCTCTCTCTGTCTCTGTCTCTCGACACACATTAAAAATTTTTTCACTATTACTTTTAAAAATCTTCATGTAACATAAAGCTTGAAAACATATTAGGGCCACCTAAAGTCTTCCTCAAAGTAACCATAGCAACCAACTGGAAATTCCATAGCAACCACATAGCAACAGCCGGGAAACCACTTGGCGTAAAACAACCCTCATAACTATAACTTTAACTTTTTATAAACATAATGTTTAGGTATAAACACACACACACACACACACAAAAAATGTTGTAACCTTTAATAGCAGTTTCATGATTCCATACTCTCAGAGATTGTCCAAGGTTCTTTTGCTTGTCCCTTTACCAGTGGACAGAGTTTACATTTAGTTAAACTCTTGGAAGCTAAGCATCCCTTTACTGTTTAAAGAAAGAACTTTAAATCTTTAATGTAACCTCTAAGGATATTTATGAAAGCCAGCATTCTTGGTAATAAAATAATGATTTTTACAAGGAATAACAGAACAGTTCTGAGAGTAAAACTCCCTTTATTTCTCTATATAATCTCCTGCTACACTAATGCACTTATCCCAGTGTTTCACTAGTGCTCGGACACCATCAAGGTAGAAAGTTTCCGCAGTATGCCGAAGACATGATTGGACTGCCGGCTCAAACGCCGGCCTCCCAGGAACTCCTTCAATGGCAAAAAACATGTGGACTGTACTGGTGATGTGGCGATAACTCCCAGCCGAGTTCCTTTATTATGCAAGATGCAGATGTGTCTCTTCTGCAAGTCGGTGACAAGTTACTGTACTGTACCTGTTGAATTTTCAAGGGAACTACTGCAGTGGGCTCATTCGTGGACATACAGGCTTTGCTAAAACATTGGCACAACTCAAATGTCCCATCACCGTACTGTGCTTGAAGTCTTCTGTACATGTAAACGTCGATTTCTTTTACGTCTTTACTCACCAGAAATGTCCAATCAATTTGACACCCCTCATATGTAGAATCTTTCAGTGGTGCATTTGCCAGCTTTAAGGGTTCTGTTTGGCAAATGGCCATTTTAGAAACAAACTCACAGTGTGTAAAATTGTTTTAGATCCAAACAATTACCCAAAGAAAGTTTAAACAACCATTCAGGGGTAATTAGTTTCTAGTTCTGAAGATGCTCCCAATAGGTTTCTACAGTAGTTCTAAAGATCTCTAATGGGTCTCTAGTCTTCAAGATGTCCTCAATAGATCTTTACTCCTGAATATGTCCCCAACAGGTTCAATATGTCCCTAAGATGTCAGAATTCTGAAGACATCCCAAATAAGTCTCTAGTCCTAGAGTCGTCTCCAATAGGTCTTTCACTCTTAAAAAAAATGGTAAAGAAACTATAAAGATTGTTGCAATGAGCTTACCATGAATTGGAGAGGTTTATCTTGAAGGGCTCTTTTGTGATGACTATGTACAGTACAGCGTCATGTAAGGCTTTCTTTGTTCAGAATCTAAATACGAGCTTGGCGCAGCAGGGACATGGGAGGTCATATATGAGCTGATATTTTAGTCTTGTGTCAAGGTGAAGGTTTCAGTTTTTTAACTGCAAGATAACTGAACACACAACACAATGATATTAGATCTCATATACTATATAAATGTATATTAAACTCCATATATGTGCGTAATTCAAATTTGTTCGTAAGTCCAACAAAAATTGTCTAGGTACTAGGATACTAAGACAATTGGCTATAGAGAGTATAAAAATAACATGTTCAATGATCTTGTCCTTGTATTTTAGAATCATGCCAATGGTTGAACAATTGATGCCATCTTTCTGCCTTCTTTCTATATATATATATAACTTTACACTGACGACTTTTCATTGAGTCAAAGAGTCATTTATGCAGCGTTGTCCTATGAAAAGATAGGACGAAATATTTGCGTCACTTTTGTGACGTACTGTATATCTATATACCATCTAAATTAATGTTCATACCAAAACCAGCTGATTTTGGGTTCCCCTTGTACCACCAGCCCTCATGGTGTGGCTCCGTAGGGCCTCTGGGTGTGTGCTGTGGTGTCTGGCACTAGGATATTAGCAACAGATCAACTGGTTCTGTGGGTTGAGTGGGGTGACCTGCATGGACCCACATCCCACGGGTGTTCTTCGGGGTTAGTTTTGGGAACCCTTTGCGCGGTGTCTTTGGTGCGCTGGATGTTCTGATACTGTGTTAATTGGTGACGTTAACATGTTTTTGGGTGTGTGTGTGCATACTGTAGAAATCAACTTTTTCTTTGTACTGTATACCTTAATCTTTTGTTCTGTAAAATTGATTAACCATCACACGCATGTTCTCACAGCAGGCGGTCACACACACACCGGGGTGTGTTATCCTGACACATGTACTGTAGGGAGAAAAGGAAAGAACCAAAAAGAATGAAAGCGAGAGATGAAGAAGGACAAAAATATCCCGGAATCTTGTGCTATAATTGGGTCGAGTCTGTCAGGCCCCTTCTCGAGGATGCGAGGTTGCGTGCCCGGGCACCTCGTCCCCACTGAAACCTTACCCTCTGAACACAGGTTCCACCCTCCCACACCCTTACACAGTGACACCGCTGCCTCTTTCTCTCGAACTCTCTCACATACTGTACATACACACACACACACACACACACACACACACACACTCTACCACCTCCAATTACACACACATCTGTGGATTACTCTGTCTCTCTCTCAGTGTGCGTCTCTCTGTGTGTGTGTGTGTGTGTGTGTGTTTGTGTGTGTCTGAGTGGAATTTCAACACCTGTACAAGTTCAGCAGGAGAAGATAAGGATGCTTGGAAGTTGAAGTATGTGTGTGTGAGTGCTGGAGAACATTCTTCATTCGTCACAGCGTTGATCACACAGGTAAGGACGGACCCTCTTTCACACCTAGAGAGTTATTGTCTTCTGCAGTTTGTGTCCCTGCAGGAGCTCAGTAGAACTTGACAGTGGGTTTCTCTTTCTGAAAAGGTACTCAGAAGTTGCTGGCTTTTACATTACATTTTTCTTAGCTGGAGCTGCTGAGAGTTTGCAAACAATTTGACAAATGTTCTGGAACAGGCAAAGGCTTCAGGATGCTGAAGAACGTGTGAAGAACCTTGAAATCTTAGTTTTTGTTAAGAGTGGAGATTTATAGAAAAACACCTTAAAGTGTTCTCCAGTTTGTTCACAAAATGTAAGCATCTGAAGGGTACTTTTTTTTTTTTATTATTGCTAAATAAGGATTCTTTGCCTCATAAACACACCCAGAGTTCCTTCAGAGATCTTATAAAGCTATGAATGGGCTCTTTTTCACCAAGCTTCCTTTTTCGATGGCGTTTTAAGTAGAACATTTTTAAGATGGTTAAATCTTGTTTTTTTTTCTTTTTTTTTTTTTTTGTAAAGGCTTTAAATCTATAGAATAAAGTTCTACAATCTTAAAGCTTTCTTAATAATGTCTATTTGAGGGAACTGTACAGGAATATACAGAACCTATTTGAGGCTATCACTATGTGGGACTCTTTGTGGAGAGAAGATTCTTTGTGGAGCTTTACGCTGTGTATTGCTTTGGGTTCCATGTAGAACGGTTTTGGCATTTTAGAACCTTTCTTATCCACAGAACCCTTGAAAGGGTTATACATACTGCGGAGACTATATGTAAGTAAGTATATTCCTGGAAAATAATGCTGTCTCTAGAGTGGGTGACCATTGAAGGTTCTTGTAGAACTTTATACTGGGTTGTCCTTGCTGAGAGAAATTGAACATTTTCACCCCTCAAGGAGCATTAAAGGGTACTTTTTTCCCCTAAGAAAATCTATTTACCGCATTTAGTTTTATTTCTCTGGGGAACTGCTATAAACGCTATCAGAACCTGACCATGAGTTTCCATTTCTAAGGGGATCCAGTTTGAATTTCTTTAGGATGAGAATTACAGTATCTTCCCAGGAACGGTTTGATGCGTTCTCCAGCTTGTCTCTCCAAGGTAAAAACTTGAAGACTCTGTGTAGAACCATGTGGTTTCCTTTCTAAAAGAGATCCAGTTAGAACCTCTTAAGAAACTAAGGATTGTTACATGTACATTACCTAAAGATTGTATGTAGGATGTTCCTCAGACGGTTCCATGTAGAACCCATTTAGGATGCTTAGGACCATAAACTGCACAAATACTTTTGCTAAGACCAAGCATCAAAGATCTCTTTAAGATAGTCTGCTCCATGTTTTGCGTGAATAAATAATGTGATAAAAGGTGGTGTTTATTGTTTTCTGTTTCTGAGAGTTCATCCACAACTTGATGTTTCATAGTCACGGTTCTGTTTGTTTCTTTATTACTATTTATTTATTTATTTATTTATTTATTTATTTTTTAAGTTTCTGGAGAGTGGAGGCTGTTTTGTACATCTCAGGAAGTGCACAGTAGTGGGACGTCTGGTTTGTTCATCTGCACTTCGCTCCCAGGACTATCATTTCCAGGGATTTTTCAATGCTTTTTTTTTTTTTTTTCATTTTTGGCCCCTAAGTGAATCTCCAGTGTGTTAACAGAGAGGTCCGGTCTGGAAACACCTACTGTATACATACATGCTGAATGAGCCTTGATCTATCCAATTATATTCTGTAAATATAACATACTGGACACTGCAGTGTATATGACACTTACATTACAAAATCACTTGATTTTTTGTAAAATTTTTGGGACAAATAAATATGACATTAATTTTGCCCTTAAAAAAAATTACCAATATTTAATGTATTTTTTACAAATGTTTTTAAGAAAAATTTTTTTTGCAAGTGAATATTTTTTAATACAAAACATTAATTTTACTTTTTTTTTTTTACAAATTATTAATATATTATTATTATTATTATTATTATTATTATTATTATTATTATTATTATTATTATTATTATTAAGTCAACAATGTTTTATCTTCACACAATATTTATGGGAATAATTAATTTGTTACATGTGATGATTTTATTTATTTAATTATTATTTTTAAACAGTTGATTAATTTATATTCACATTTTGACAACTATTTATTTTACAGCACACATAACATAACAATTTTACAGTTATTTTCATACATTTTTATATGTTTTTTAAACAAGTAATTTATAATTTATTTGTTCATAATTTGTTCATCATTTGTTCATGATTCATTCTTTACCAGAGTTTTTAAACACTATGCAGTATTTTCACCTTTTCCCCTGTAATTTTCAAGATTCATGCAAATTCTCCATGTGTAGATTTTGCTTATCACTTATTATTTAGGGCTTGTGCATGTGATTGTGTTCTACTCACATGACCACATGTGTAATGTCCTGGATGTGTGAGAGGTCATGCGTGCTTTGAAGAACACAGTAGTGCCTGTCTGCTGTTCCTACTGGGACTGAACCCTTAAAGTGTGTGTGTGTTCAGCCATGAACTGAACCAGAGCTCAGTGAAAATGGTTCCAGCTCCACTTGGGGTTTCTTTATTATTTCTAGCTGTCAGTCCCCGTCAGAGTCCGTTAGGTCCGGTAGAGTCCAGAAAATTAATCTTCATGTAGTAAAAGTTAGCTAGCAGCTAAACTGACATGGAGTAAGTAATTATGTTCTGAGGATGGACTGGATGTTGACTTGGTGTAAGTTTAGCACTGAACAGCCGGTGTTTCCGCGCAGTGTATCGAGACTAAAACGGGACTGGGTGTTGACTTACGAAAACATCCACTGTTTATTCAACTCAGCATAGAAAGAATCTGTTTCCCGCCTTTGGTTTTCCTTTGCATAATTATACATCAGTCCCTGTGATCATTTAAACTGCTATCAATTATGAGACCAAAAATAAGCCTAAAAACCCAACCTATTTATGTGTGATATAAACTCAGAGTAAAAACACATTAATGTGAATGATCACAGTAGGGATTAAAACACGCAGATTTACTCCTTCACAAGCAAAAGGAATAAAGAAAAACAAAAACAAAACACTTATTCTTTACTAAGCGAATATAATTGTAATTAGTGTCAGGGATTTAGAGGCAGTTTGATGTACGTAAAGTGTAAGTAAAAAAGTGTAAAGTATTTTTAATAATAAAAGGCAGAGGCAGAAGCAAAAAAAAAAAAGTATTTAAAAAAATAGAGCATATAAAGCAGAAACTGTTGGTTGAAACTTTGAAACTGTAATCAAACAGTAGAGCAAATAAATAGGTCAAAATAAGGAAGATGAAGGCTGAAATCAACTAACAAAACTTATTTCACTTAAATTTAACTGAGTGATTAACAGGAAATAAGAAACCAGTGTGTTAGAGCTCATGTGATTTAAAGAAACTCATGCGAGCTTCAGTTCAGCTTCCATTGAGCTCAGATAAATTCGTGCTCAATTGA
Source organism: Clarias macrocephalus (assembly GCA_011419295.1). Lineage (NCBI taxonomy): Eukaryota > Metazoa > Chordata > Actinopteri > Siluriformes > Clariidae > Clarias > Clarias macrocephalus. The sequence continues at coordinate 107,054 of JAAGKR010001166.1, forward strand.
ATTAACGGTCAGGTGATGTAAAACAGGTGGGTGAGTTTGAGCTAAGTTTGAGTTCACATAAGTTTTAGCTCTATAGAATTGAAGCTCAGGTGAGGTTTAACTCGGGTGAATTTGATTTCAAGGAAGTTTTAGCTCACCTACAGTACATTTGAGCTTAAGTGAGTTTTAAAGTAAAGCCTTTATTTTGTCACATATACATTACAGCACAGTGAAATTCCTTCTTCGCATATCCCAGCGTAACTGGAGTCAGAGCGCATGGTTAAGGGCCTTGCTCAAGGGCCCAACAATGGCAACCTGGCTGAGCTGGGAATCGAACCGCCGACCTTCCGATCAGTAACTCAGTAACTCAGCCCTCTGAGCCACCACTGCCCTAAATTATTGCCGGCCATCCAGCACGTGAGGCGAGACACATAACCACTGCGCCACGAGCGCTCTATAAAGGTTATTGTCAAAATGGGATTCGAACCCACGCCTCCAGGGGAGACTGCGACCTGAACGCAGCGCCTTAGACCGCACGGCCATCCTGACATAGGTCTGGTAACTCATAGCTCAGGCAAGTTTTGCTCTATACTGTACGCTACCTTTAGATCTAGTTACTCTTAGCTTGGGTAAATTTTAGCTCTAGTATCTCATACTGTAGCTCAGATATCTAGTAACTCATAGCTCAGGTGAGTTTGTGCTCAGATACTAGAGATTTAGCCCAGGAAACTTTTAGCTCTAGTAACCCATAATGTATCTCAGGGAAGTTTTAGCTTTAGTAACTCATAGCTTAGGGAAATTTGAGTTCACATACATTTAAACTTAAAACTTAAAACTAAAATGTATTCGTTCGAATACATTTGAACTCCGGCTTAGATGAGTTAGAGCTTAGGCAGGTTGTGTCTCAGGTGAGACAGAAGTCAGACAAGTTTAATCTCTGGAAAATTAGAGCTCATTTGAGTTAAAGCTCAGGTAAGAAATCCAGCCCGAGCCTGCAGTAATGTCGTGGCTCCTGATTTGATTCTAGACGTGCCACATGTTAAAACGTATTTTAAGCATTTTAATGTACAAAATACTTGTTAGAATATCAAACAGTAATTTTATTCAGTTTTTCCTTGATGAGTAATGAATTACTGACCTCTGAATGCAGCATTGTGAGTTTTATGAACATTTCAGCACATTAAACATAATTAGAAATATTATAATAATAATAATAATAATAATAATAATAATAATAATAATAATAATAATAATATATTGTATAAGAGAATTAGCACACCAACATGAAGCAGTAACTCCACTTTATTGAAATTCATTTGTTGTTGATTATGTTACTATATGAACACACCGCACAGTGCAAAACTGACAATGCTGATTTTTTTTTTCTTTCTCATGCTCATGTTCATGATTAGTGTGAGCTCACAAAAGCAAAACCACATAAGCTAGATGTTCAATGCCAAAAAGGAAATGTGTTTAGCATCCTGTGGAAGTGACCAGAATATTATGTGTTTGAATAAGAACTTGTACCACTGGTTTATTATATTCACAATCCTTGTATCTGCATTAAATCTTGAAGACATTTCCGAGGGAAATTTAAATCATTTAGGTTTAAAGTGAATGTAATTCCAAACCATGCAGTGTTTTTCTCATTCTTTATAAATTATTGGAGCACACTTGGCGTTGGGTTTCTGTTACCCCCCCCCCCCCCCACCCCCCAAAAAAAAGTAAGCTCCTTTGCAGCTGGCAATCTGAGTTCATCCAGAGTTTTATTGTAATCAAAAAGAAAAGCAATCAGACCAGTTATGGGATGTCATAGAGTCGATTTGTCAGACTGTCATTTCAGAGGTTAACTAGGATGAAAGGGAGTATGTACTGTACAAGACAACAGGCTTTAGGTCTGTTCCGGAGGTGGAGAGTGGTGAAAAAGTGTCAGTGGAGTTCATAGGTGAACCAGTGGCGGTGTTCAGCAATGTTGTTTTAATCCCAGGGCTTCAAGGATAAACTAGATGTTCTAGATTTAAAAAAACGTAAAGTAGTTTTCAAGTGAATAAATTCCTGACTATTAGGATTTTTTTTTGTATTTGCCATAACGGAGTGTCTGAAAAAGGCTGAAAGGCTCCCAAATATATCAAAATGCCCAAGTAAAGTTGCTCGCTTAGTGGTTCATTGGTTAAAACTCTAGTTAAAGATCTTAAAACAAACATAGCACTGTTTTTGTCAGTGTATTTACGCTGAACAGTGTGTGCAACCGTTTCATAATTATATCTTAAAATTGCAACCAGTCCTACATCCCTACATCCTGTCTATCAGGGTTTTAGCTCCATCTGTATCTTTAAACCCAGACCTATTTGTGCTACCATGTGGAGAGGTGTTGGCGTGGAGTACAAAGCTCTTCTGTAAGTCACACTGGCTAGATGCTCCAAAATGCTCCACATGTAAAAATGTCTAAAATCTTCAAGGGAGAAGGTCTATTTTAATAGACTTTGCTGACCAGTTTGTCCACATCAACAACATATAATTCACACATGGCTGATTTGATAATCTGCACAACTCCATAACATGTAACTAGCTTACAGTAACAGCCACTGATTACAAAAGGACACAAAGTCGTTGCTCCATATTCAGAAGCCTGTACTGCATTACCCTGAGCGTCCTGTCCAGTGAAAAGATCCTCCTGAGGCGTCCATGCCTTGTCTGAACCAACACCTGATAGGAACATCTTTTCCTCTCACAGTACTAATCTCCCAGATTCTGCATGTGAAAGTCCAAATCTTTGGTTGGTCACTTTCCTAATGTTTCGTGTAAAATTACAGATATTACAACAAACTGAAATATTGCTCAATCCTCTCACAGTACTAACCTCCCAGATTCTTGAATAAAGGCACAGAGCCTTGCGTAAGTATTCACCCCCTCTTTTAAAGAGGGGATTATGCTGTTTTCGGTCCTACTACAAAATGTGGAAAAGCTCAAGAGGGTGAATACTTTTGCAAGTCGTAGTACCATTAGTGGTAATTAGAACTTTTAGATATTGGAGTATATACTTCTTGAGGATTTCTCCTATTTTCAAGACAACCAACCTAATTTGCCTCAGTTTTACTCGAGATGTTTTTCTCATGTCGGGAACTCATGACTTACGTCCATTTCGTGATTTTTTCACAGGCGGAGAATTTTGATGATCATCACAGCCTAAAGTGTAGCGAAGGTGATCAGAGCTGCGGTAGAAATGAAGGCACGATTTTGGTGCAGGATCTCTTTGATCCTGACCATCCTGGCCTTGAGCTTGTACAATGATGTGGTCAAGGGTCAGAGGGCTGGTAAGTTCTCCTTTTGTTCTCGCGAAGGTAAAAGAATAGGAATGTACTGTATGTTAAATCCATGTCAATTATTCTGAGAGCAGAACATTGCCTTCCATGCTAGTCTTTTCCAAAGGATGGATTTAGCATCTGAACAAAGCTTCCAAAATTGTCCAGAAACCCACAGTGTGGTTTTGTCCAGTAATAGGACAAGGAACGCGGGTTAGCAGATGGCCAGTCATATTGAATTTCTAATTCTAGACATCTAAAATGATTTCAATCACAAACTCCACAGAAATACCTCTAGGTACTCAGCACAACTTACAAATTTGACCACATCCTTCTTTTGACAGGTTGTAAGAATGTCCACTATGACCTGGTGTTCATCCTGGACACCTCATCAAGCGTTGGCAAGGACAACTTTGAGAAGATCCGGCAGTGGGTTGCCAACCTGGTGGAATCGTTTGACGTCGGTGAGGACACGACTCGTGTGGCAGTGGTACGCTACAGTGATCGGCCCACAACCGAGTTCAACTTGGCCAGGTACAAAACCCTCGATGAGGTCAAACAGGCAGCCAGGAACATCCGCTATCTGGGTGGCAACACCAAGACCGGAGATGCAATCAGCTACACCACCAAGAACATCTTTACCGTCCAGGCAGGAGCCAGACCTGCCGCCAGGGGCATCCAGAAAGTGGCCATTTTACTAACAGACGGTCGGAGTCAGGATTACGTTCTGGAGCCGTCTGAGGAGGCGGCCAGTGCTGGGATCAGGATGTTTGCTGTGGGGATCGGCGAGGCGCTGAAAGAGGAGTTAGAGGAAATTGCAGCCAAGCCAAAAAATGCTCATGTCTTCCACGTGACAGATTTCGATGCCATTGACAGAATCCGAGGCCGGCTGAGGAGGAGACTCTGTGAGAGTGAGTAGTCGAGTGTTCTTTTAAGTTTTAAATGTGTCATAGGTTAATCATTTGGAAAATTATACCTGAATGAGAATATCTATCATTTGTGACCAACATATGACCTGAAATGTTTTTTACCTTTGCGCGTTCACATATCTCAGCACTGAGCGTTGTTTGTCCAGGGTTGTCTGGCATGTAACCAGAGCCTTTTTTTTTAGACAGAGACATTTTTGTGGTTTGTGACCTCGGTGTCAAGAGCAAAATTGGGACCTCAGCTGTCACAGACCGTTTCTTCTCCATGTGTAAATATACACTTAAAATGATACGTGGTATCAACTTAGATAGCCATTACAACCAACAAGCCCGTGCCTGTACTAAACTCTGTGAGGATGAAGACTTAAGACGCACAGCAGTGAAGCGTGAGGTGTAGGCCTGGAGGCAGCTATTTCACTGGACATGCAGACTCATGAGTGTGTTTTGCATTTGCAATCATTTTATCGAATATAGTTTTGCAGATTCATTAGTAGGCACCAGAAGCACCATACACACTGTGAGCTGGTTAGTCTGAACATCCAGAACTTTCTCTAAAAAAGTTTTTTTAAAATACATCATGCCAAACAACATGATATAACCATGGCTTCAAAGTGGTTGATTGCTTTATTTGGTTGTAAGTTGTTTGGCAGTTTAGTGTGACGTCCTGAGCAGTGGACAGCATTGTGGTGGCATTGTGAAACAAACAAGCCAGCAGTGTAAGGTTTATTTATTTATTTATTTATTTATTTATTTATTTATTTATTTTGTTCAATTAAAAGCTTTTGTTTTAAATTTAAGAGTTGACTTTAAATCTAAAAAAACAATTTGCAAACCATTAAATACAAACCTTACAAATTTTAGTCTAAAAAAAGACAATTCTCAAAAAAGATCTAATCTCAATTTTTTTTTCTCAAAAATACATTCTAATTAAATTAATCCCCAAATAATAAAACAAAATAGAAATTAAAATCTAGAAAAAAAAAAGAATCTAAAAAAATATAAACTTTCTTTAAAATAATTAAATATCCATAATATTTTTATGTAATTATTTTTAAAAGGTTATTCCCATTTAAACTTTAATTTAGATGGATAGAATTTGAAATTGTGCTTTGCAGAACATTAAATACTCATCTAAACATATTATTTAATTTAAAAGAATTAATCTTAAAATTACATTTCAAACAGTTTAATACCAAAAAAAAACTAAAATAAAGAAATAAATAAAATAAAAATAATAAAATAAATTAAAAACATATATATTTTTAACATTTTAATAAAATATACAAATAAAAAAAACACTTTCAAAAAGTAAATAAAAACACCCTTTTCTAGAATTCTAATAAAAATCTAAAATAAAGTGTAAATAAAATGAAACAAATACATATACAATTCTCAAAAAAAAAAAAATTTTACAAAGTATAATTTAAAGGAAAGTGTTAAAATTTGTGAACTAAAATAATCCATATTGTTTAAATGTAATTAACACAACTTTTCATTTTCAGAAGAAAAAAAAATAGGATACACTCTGCCATGACTTTTTGAATTCAGAATAACTATATGGATAACTGAGAGTGAAAAGAAAATGAAAAAAGTTCCGTATATATTTAAAACTCTTATGCTAAGTCCAGGACTCACCAAACAAGTGCTGAGTGTGTCTCAGACTCACTATCATTTTGGGAATTTAGCATTGTCTCTCAACGCCTCCAATTATGCGTACTGTCCAGCTCGAAGATAACCAGTTTCACCAGCCACTGTGCATTTACTTCTAAGAATACCTGTGGAGAGAAAGCATGGCACGCTCACGACCCAGGTTATTTTTTGCACTGGAAATTACAGTTCTAATGTTCCCAGTGAAACTGGGCTTCACTGTGGCATGTTTGCACCTTTTAATCTGCAGCTTTTACTTTCATGAACTGCAAGTTATGAGTTCTGCTGTGTAATTAGTTATACTTTAATGTATAAATACTGTCGTTAGAGCTAATGTAGAGGAGGTTCCACCCAAAAACACTGAGGTTAAAGGAACAAGATCTTAAAACTTACATTTATTTATGCAGCCTTTACATAGACAGATGTTTTCTAAAGACTAAGAATGTTTAATAAGTAGATATGAAGTTACTTTGTTAGCAGAACACAGTATCGCCATGGAGGGGCTTTTCCTAATAAATAAATGATCTGATAAACAGTACCAGCTGCTCATGATTATGTATTAATATCACATGTTAAATTTGGGATTCTGATTGGTCACAAGGTGTTGAATGATTCTAGATCATCTATACACCCTAAAAAACAGCTGCTGGGTAAATATTGGACCAACTACATGCTCGATTAATTTAACCCAGCAACATGGGTTATTTGTTTAACCCAGCAAGATGAGTAAAATATTCAATCCAAATTCTAGCAATTTTCTAAAATACAAGATCAGATAATACAAAACAAGTTCAACAGCGACATCATTACGATACTATTACTCAGAAGCACTGATGCCTGAGAGCAGCGCTGGTCATCATCTCCCAACATCAGGGGTTCGGCCTGGACACTTCAGTCTGCTGGAGATATTCCACGGTGTCGGTTCCAACCTTAGAAAGAAAGAAACGAAAGAAAGTCAAAGTTTATGGAAAAATCGAGAGGGTTTGCTAGTATCCATATTTGTAAGAAGATTAGTGTTTTGTAACACCTCAGCTTTTTATTGTCTCAAGCATTGAGATTCATAAAGTTCTAATGTTAATGTGTTTGCTAACGCTAGCAACTTAGCTAAATGCTAGCGTCATGCTGGCACTACAGTTAACAGTTTAGCTTTCATTCATCACTTCACCACCTTCATACACCCTGCAAGCATCTACAAAGGAAGCTAAAAAGCTCAGACATGTTTGCAGTTTCTTTCATACACAGGTGGGGTTCTGTGGTTTGGCTCGCTAGCAGCCAGTGTCAGATAAACTAGCTGCTATAGCACAGACCAGGCTGAACGTTTGAGTGTAACATTAACACGGTAACAGTAATACATGTTACATACAGTGAACAAATTCAGTCATAGGTGAGTGAAAGTGTGAATACAGACCTTATATTTAACTTATACATTTCCTCTTAAATGTTCCAAAAAAAAAAAAGACACAAAGCCGACACAGCCACTGAATACACCGGTGAATGTCGGGGGAGGGGCGGTCTTGTCTGTGATGTTAGCTGTCACTAGCTAACCCAACTCCAACCCAACAAGCTGGGTTAAACAAAAAGTACCCAACTCCCCGTAAATAACCCAGAAAAAAGACCCAACAGAGGCAACCCAGCGTTTGGGTAGTAAAAACAACCCAGCATTTTTTAGTGTGCAGCAACAGCTCATTTAATGGCACGTGCACAGTAGATGCTACAATTAATGGGTTGAAAAACGTGCAGTTGATGGCATGGTCAAGTTTTCTGGATGGCGACGTGCATTTATTTATTTATTTATTTTTTAGGAGGCTCTAGTGTCAGTCTTTTGTAATGGTCAGAATTAAAGCTATACATTGTGTAACTTTTCAAACTGTAAATTGTTTGCTAAATAGTCTGGGTTGTCCAGTTACGGGAAAAAAGTAAAACATTAGATTACATTGCATTACTGTAGATTATATAAAGAAATTATGGGAGTTTTTACTTAAGGGCGTTCTGTTATTCTGCACAATCAAAAGTCCCAGGTTGATTTGAATGCGTCTTGTATTTTTACTTAAGTGAAAATTCTGCCCTAATTTAAAAACATTGATGCCTTAATGGATTAGTGTACCATCTTTATTTATTTATTTATTTATTCATTTAAACTTCCCACACTGATGGTCGAGTTAAACTAGTCTATTAACACATTTGAAGTATTAGTAATAAATGCAACGTTATCAAATGACTGGATTGACCAATCCACAAATCACACATTATTATTATTCATGGTTCCTTGTGTCTAGTTGTTGCCTTGGTGCGTTCATTTGCATAGAATTACACCAAAGATTAAACAGACTGCAAAATATGAAATGCTGTATTCTTAAGCACTTAAGCCTTAAGCAACTGCGCTTTCAGAACAGAAGCATTTTATCACACGTTCCTGCTGGGGCTTTGATGATGAGTAGCGGTCCACCCTTAGCCACAAAGCAGCTAGTCTCTAATCATACCCAATATGCTGCTAAATTCAACATCAGCAAGCTGTGTGAGAGGTTTCGGGCGTCCCAAATCTGCTTTTAATTAGCCAGCTGTTAGTCTGACAAGCACCAGGGGAAAGTTTAGATTAGTTCTTTACTATGCGAACATCCTCACTGCTGTCCTGCTGTGACACACTATGTGAACACATGCTCTTGAGAGGATATGCTTCTTATATCTCACACACACACACCCACACACACACACTGACCTAATAATTGTATTTGTAAGGGTTTCTATAGTCTGGCAAACTGCACATGAGTCTCGCTGGAGAGACTCGTCCTTTGTAGAAAGTTCCTACGCAACATAGTCGTCTGCATCATAAGCAGTGCATTTCCACCACTGTTCGACCAAATGCAATGTTCTGCGGTGGAGATGATGTTGAGGAGTACCTGCCTGGTTTGATTGTAAAGAAAACCAACACAAACTGGCCAAAAAAAAAAAAAAAAAAGAAAGCCAACACCAGCCAGTGCACCATATGAACACCATGAACACGACCCAGCAGGTAAACAGCCCAAGGCCACCACCAAGGAGCTGCCCTCAATGCACCAGCACCCTGTACCGCAGGCCACCCCAAAAGGTCCTGCACAGTCCAGTCCAATGTGATCCTAAATCCAAGGTTGTTTAATGTTAATGTTTTTATAATCTCTTATATTATGCCATTTTTTTTATTTTCAGAACAGTAACAATTTGCAACTGATTTCATTTTTTTTTTGTGTTCATTAACAAGCAACATTTCATACTTTTAATCCTTTATTGTTGCATTTAAAGGCCATTACATAAATGAGTTCCTGTTTGCACTTCTGAAAGCTTTTGGTTATACTGTATGACTTATGTCTTTCTTTTGAAGTTAATAAGACAACAAAAGAAATCAAAGTGAAACACAGCTTATCATATAAATCCCTCTGTGTGAGAACTTTTAGCTAGAGCTAAAAAACGAGAACTTTCCTCTTATTTACATATTAGTATGTTTCTTCTCATAATTAACCAAAAAAGGTTTTAATCTGTTTATGTCGCTATGAGTGAGCTGTTACTTTAGAACCATAAAGTATCAAAACAAGCAAAGCCAGAGCTGCTGTTATTGAATACTAACCAGTGCCGCCTGACCAATCACATTTGTCGCCTTTTATTTGTATTCAGCACCGAATCAATCTTAAGCTAAGCTATTCATGGCCCTTATGTACATTTCTGCCCTGTACAATGTCCTGCCTAACCATTTTGAGACAAACTTTTACATTAAATTACAGTGAGCAGACCACAGAGACAGTAAATAGCTTGTTCCGGTAGCATTCAGGCTTTTCACTGCTTTATCATTTGGCTTGATGCATGGATGTGAAAGTTACCACTGAATGACATAAGCAGCCATTTAAAGAATTGCCAAGGTTCAGCACCATGCCATGGTTTAATGTCATGACCAGAGGCCAGTATATAGGGATCGACTGTAGATCTCAATCACCTCCAGCAAGGTCTATCATTTCATTGAATCCCAAATATCTGCAAAGAACAGTTTGAGAGCTGCTTCTCAGTTGGATCATAGTTTCAAGACAAGTTGAAGACATCAGGACTAACAAGCAACACAAAAAAAAAAAAAACTGTTTCAATGGGGTCAACATATTGTCCTGCATCAAGCAAAGAAAACAACTAACGTTGTACTGTACAAGCCTCTGGAGGTGGAGGTGGGGCTTCAGTCGCTCAGGTCTAGACGCAATAAAATGAAGTCACCTGATGACCTGAATGTACTGAATGACCAGCATTGATCACATCAGTATTCTTCAACATTGGAGCTTGATGAATATTTAGCATGTGCAACAACATCAGGAACGTTAAGATCGACTTCACAAAGATTCAATCTACAAAGCATTCTTAGCATCAACAGCACTTTCTATTATATTATATTACTAGACGTGCCCACAACTTACAAGAGTTGACGTGGAATTTAATTGCACACACATAAGTGCATTTTAAAAAATGTACAGCGCCATCTGTTGAATTTTGGAATTCACAGATGTGTCACTGTGTCTACTAAGTCTGCGGAATGAAGGTGTGAGATCTCGTTTATTAAGTAATTCCAATAGCACACTCATAAGCATGCATTAAAAAATGCACAGCGCCATCTGTTGAATTTTGAGATGAACTAATGACTTTTTCAAGGTCATTTTTTAACGATATAAGGACGTTTTCTATTAAAATTTCAATATGGCATATCTTCTCTTCCAGCTGGCCAGTTGCGATGAAACAAACCCTATATGTTACTTCAAGTTCGGACAAATGTACCTCTGAAAACCGCATTAAAATCCGTTCAGTAGTTTTTATGTGATGTGTGCACAAACAAACAGACAGAAATTTCAAAAACCATCTTGATGAGTATTATTCATCTTACATTCTTTTTTTTAGACACACCAACTTTACAGTATTATTATACAGTATATATAGATATACATCTTAAATTATATTATAAAGATACTTAAACAATAGACCTTCAGGTAAGCATCTACGTTCTGATCATGTCATCAATCAGCGCAATGTTGTTCAGAAAACAAGCACATGTAAATCTTAAGATTAAATCGGACATTGTATTTTGAACTTTGTGTTTCACCGTTGCTAGTGCGCTAGCGTCTGTGTCGCAACCCTCGTCCAATGAACGTGTGACTTTGTTGTGAATCAGGCTTCAATAAGCCGATCTGTTTAAAGCTGCCCAGTAGCCAAAAAGACATTTCTTCATCTCAAACACCTTACATTGAAACTTGTTCTAATTTATTGAGGATTTTTTTTTAAATAAATCTGTGTAAGAGAAAGTGGGAAACTAGCATCAATTCACTGAAACCTAAACAGTCTCACACACACACACACACACACACACACACACACAGAGGCAGAACCTATAATCACAGGCTATAATCATTTATTAAGGTTAGTTATATTAAAGAACAGTGCACTGAAGGGTTATCCGGAGTTCCCCAGGCTTCACGAGTGAACCAGCGTCTGTAAAAGGAGGGAATTCATTGCCGAGTTAAAGCCTCTTAAAGTCGACAAAGTGCTTTTTATAGGCGCGATTAAAGAAAATTACAGGGTCTGATTGTACATGATTGTCAGGCACTCAATCGGGCGCGGTGCTTTGGGCGTCTGCAGGGTTCGTGCCAACAGTGTGTGTGTGTGTGTGTGTGTGTGTGTGTGTGTGTGAGAGAGAGAGAGAGACCAGAAATTCAATAAAAAATATATACAGTATATATATCTGAAAAATGTTTGAGAGAACGCAGACGGGCTGTAATTTTTCCTCTTGCTAATCGTAAAGCATTAATACACACTCAGGCGTGACTCGACCTGAGCACGACCTCAAATTAACACTCACAGAAACACACCGCTGGTTTTTCATCACGTCGCTGACCTGCGATTAGAGAGAGTACAGCGACTATAAATATGCAGAGTAAAATTAGCCTGGTTTACCTCAACTTTATGCTAATAATGCAACACATTAGCATCGTTCCTCAGGGACTGGGTGAAGTCTAATACGAACACTAGCTCAAGATCCTGACTGCTTTTTTTTTTATTATTATTTGAAATTATTTTATTTAATTAATATGCTTAGAAATGTACGCAGTCCAGACACCATTCATTTGCTTCGAAAATAAAGTGAAATGTACACAGGTTTCTCTCCCATCAATCCCTTATATATTTTAATTGCAAACTGATTTTTAGCAGTTACCTATTATTTTGAATGACATCATTTCATTTTCTTAATTAATTTCTTACTTTTTTTTTCCAACATATTTTACAAGCTCATATTTATTTTTTATTTATTTGGCAAACCTTTATATTCATGATTAATTCATTATCATAAGGTGATTTATTGCATGCATTAAAAAAATATATAATTACATTTTTGTGAAAACAACACTTATTTTTCCCACAAATTATTTCACATAATCTTTTTTGTTTTCCCACAATATTTTTTCAAAACTTTTTCACATTTCATGATTTTTTAACCATGATTAGTTTTACAACTGATTTTTTTACTCCCACAATTTTCAATATAAGATTTGCTTCACATAATGTGCTTGGACGGCTGCAGTAACATGCTGAAAGGCACTTTTACATAATCGGTAAACAAGTGTGATTTTTAAATAAGGAACTTATAAGGAATTAAGCCAATCAGTTGAAATTTCACTTCCTTTAGAGTTTTTTTTTCTTTTATTCATTGCTGGTCTGAGTACACTTCCCAACTGTATTTGACTGGAGTTAGTAACCTACTGTAGTAACCCAGTGTAAGTATCTATCCAATGAGGGGAAACTTCAAAGCACTTCTCCAGAATGACTGCCAAACGCCTAAATGTAAATGTAAATGTTTGTCTCTAGGTTTTAGTTTAATTTAATGATGCAAGGTTCAGTTTTCATGCCGTTGTCTTGTAGGTCCATTACCGTCATTTCAGGGTTTTGCGATGGCTCTGTTGGGTGATGCGTATAGCCACGCCCACCTCAAGCGTCAATGATTTTTCACACCAATGATATTCTTCCAAAAAAGCACTCGAAGAAATCTAGTACAAAACCGCTCATAACTTTACTTGCACTGAACATTTAGATTACACCGGTATTTATAACTTATACCAAACTAATGGCAAAGTTTCACTAAGTTCTGTATAGCCAGTTTTGCGTGATGCTGTGACAAAATCTGGCTAGACAGCCAGACAGACAGAACTTTTTCCAAGGCTGGTGCTCCAATGTATGAAACGCAAAGATATCACTGAGTTTTGACCAACATACAGACAAAACCTTTTTTTTTTATATTTTTTTTTTTATATAGACGTACAAATGTCATTCTAATTTAAACATACAATTTATATCATGGCTGCCAGAAGCTAAAGCTACAGAATGTGTTTGAAGTTGGCCTTATCATTCTAGCCTTTTTTCTTTATCGGTCATTACCGATAGTTTCCTATTTTTCATTCATTTAATATGATGGAATTTTTTTACCCATAGCATATTTTCATTGTTTCCATTTTTTAGCTACAATACTTCTTGGCTTGTTTGCCTATTATGAACTTGCTAACATGTCAGATGAAGTGAAAATATATGAAATGTCAGAACTAGGTCAGTCCAGACTCCTGAGCAGGACGAGCTCCCTCACTTCCACACACATGCCATTATTACCATCTTCCCTTAGCATTAGAGGGAGGTTTTCCTCCAGAAATAGCAGATTCTCCCTGGGTGTGCCAAAGCAAACCGAGCGTTCCGGTGTCGCCTTCGCGTCCTGTCAGCGCAGCTATCACTTAACTCCTTTACATGTTTGAAATCTGCCTCAGCACTGTCACCGCTCGGGCGTTGGCGCGGGGTCAGAGCTGGAAAACGCAACCTGCGATTGTAAATTACACCACCCTTTCCTCACTCTCAGGACCGAGCTCATCACCCAGCAGAGGAACATCTTCTTTTAGCAAGGGAGGAGATTCATGGAAATCTGTGGAAATCTGTGAAACTTTCTTTTCAAGATTAAATAACTACCAGTGTCTGAAAACACCACCCAGTCCTAATCAGTTTAAAGAACCACAGACGTGATCACAGATCCCAACTCTGATATATATATATATACCTGACAATTTTACTTTTGTAGCTAATCTCTCAAAACTCAACTCTGCCCCATGTGGTCAAAATTAGCATTACATACCAATCATTGGCATTTTTTTCGTACCATGTTTATTTATTTATGTATTTTTCACCACTGGCCTCACAAAAGTAAAAAAATAAATAAAAAAGCTAAAAAAACAAACAGCTGAGCACCTTGTGGTCTTGCTTGGTGTAACAGGCTAACAAAAGGTTAGTCAATTAGCTCATCAGCTGTCTGCCAAACCCCACAAACCCTAAATTCCTTCTAATCTCTGTGTTTATTTATTTATTTATTTATTTATTCATGGCTACAAAGCTACTAGCTTCAAACACAGGGATAAGTCCCAAATCCCTCTCTAACCCCTGGTCAAGGTCACTACTTGGTGTGTGGAACAAGGGATTATGAATTACACTGTACAGTACATCGGGCGCTCGATTTTACATTTAACACTATTTGGGATTTAACCCCCCGGAACCGAGAAGTTAACGGAGCTGATCTTCTAAAGTGGAATAAGTTGAAATCGAAAGTAAATTTGGTGAGTTTCGCAGGACTGTCCAACACTTAAACGGTTTATTCTCCCCACCTTTTAGCTACATAGTTCCTATTTCTGCCCCTGTTATTGTAGTTCCGCTAACTAGTTGTTTGCTAACGGTCAGTCGCAGGCGAGCATGGCGGGATATGTGTGGGCGGAGCAAAATAACTGATTAAATACACAAACAAATTGTAATTTGTTATATATAAACAATATTATAATATTATTATTTTACAATATATAATATATTTTTATTTACTATGATTAATACAGCTGTTACTTTTGATGTAATACAAGTTATCTCCATCTCCAGTTACATCATAGCAGCGCTAAACAGCAAACTATATAATTAATATGTACAAATATTTTGACATGAATAAGATGAAAAATAACACTTTGATTTGATTTGAAAAAACCTAAAGGATACGGTATGGCTTCACCTCTGACTGTAACAAAGCACTGACACTGGAGACTCCCTCCATGAATGTTAAATAAGTCCCCTGTGTTTGAACTGCTGCTATGGAAACTGAACCACATACAGTGAGAACAGGCAAATGAATATAAGCCTGTCCTATGTACTGTAGCTGCGCTAGTGTCAGAGCCGCCGTGGTGTAAAATCTGAACTTGGCTCTACAGGATCATCATCATCATCATCATCATCTTTAATCTAAACTCTGCTCTCAGGTTCACTTAATCAAAGCAATAAATATTGTGGGCGAAACGTCCTGAACAGGTTTATTACCACATCCTAACAGTTTATGTCTCTTCCCCCAATGCAGATGTGCTGTGCCCAAACATGAAGGTGCAAGGGGAACGCTTCAAGCCGAACAGCACCAGCGCCCGACTGCAGGAAGTTCCAGGTGACTCACTGCACGCTCCCTCTAAAGCACTGTGGTCAAAAAAAAAGAGCAGCTTTAATGGAAATGCCAGACGTGAACATGTCCCTTAGCCTGCTCTCGTCCCGTCCACCATTATACATTACTGATGTGTTTTAGTGGGCGTTTTATATATATATATATATATATTAAAAGAAAAAAAAAACACGCCTATATCTTTCTAATGCAGCAGTCCTCATGCCAGGATGTTTGCTTTGAGTCTTTCGGGGAATCAGCGTTCCTGTGTGAGCCTCCCACTCGCTTTCACAAGAGCTGAGCTAAAAAGCAGACCTGCTGAGAAACAAAGGGAGAGAAATGAGAGGACATGGACGTGAGCCTCTGCGCTCACAGGACAACAAGCAACTTTATACAACTTTAAAATTTTATTAAAATAGAAAAAAAAAACCTTTAAGTGAAATGACAGGACTGTTAGTTAGGTTAAAATAAAATAATTTAAAAAAGTGCTTTACAAGGCAAAGTGCAATCAAGGAACTAAAAGTAAAAGACGTTATTTTACATTCTGTGCGAGATCGCATGTACATGCATCGCTCTATGTGTCTATTTAAAGTGATCACGGATGCAAATATTTAAAGAAACGTTAAAAAATTAAGTGTGAAAGTGGCAAAAAAGAAAGGAAAGATATGATGGCTGTAAAAAAAAAAAAAAACCTTCTGTTAAAACTTCTGAAGGCAATATATACTGGTCCTTCTCAAAAAATTAGCATATTCTGATAACGTTCATTATTTTCTGTAATGTACTGATAAACATTAGACTTTCATATATTTTAGATTTCTAAAGTCTAATGTTTATCAGTACATTACAGAAAATAATGAACTTTATCAGAATATGCTAATTTTTTGAGAAGGACCAGTATACAGTATATATAAATAAGTTTGAAGGTTGCAAGAAAGTTATAAAGTTTATATAAAATGGCATGAAGGTTCTATCCAAGGTTATGATGGTTGCATGGAATTTTAAAAAGGTTGTAAAAAATTAAAAGCTGTAAAAGGCTAGAAAAATGTAATAAGAACTGTAAAAAGTTATGAAAAAATAGTAATTTATAAAGATAAGATAAACCTTAAGATATACCACAGTGGGGAAATTTCCAGATTGTGAAAAACAAAAAGTTATGAAAGCTGTAAAAATTTTATGAAGCCTGTAAAGAAGTTATAACGGCTGATACGCTATGAAGGCTGATCGGTTACTGTATGCTGTGTAGAAGGTTTCAAGATTTTCCCTACGACTGTTATAAAGCACTCGTACTGGAGGCTCCTTCCATCTATGTTTAGTAATCATCTTACTTTAAAGAAACATGACTTTAAGATAATTTACATGATTTTAAATCTGTGGTACAGGAGGAGCTGTTACTGTAGAAGCAATAAGGCCATAGGCCGAGCGTGGTGTTATATACGTAGCTTGTTTATTAGATTCATCTGAAATTCAAAAAAATGCCAGAATTATTTTTTGTATTTTTTTTTTATCAGAGACCATCACACAACAGTACAAAGCATCTCACACCATCATGGACCATCACAGATCAACTCACACCATCACAGACCATCACAGATCATCTCACACCATCATAGACCATCACAGATCATCT
The DNA here is from genome assembly GCA_011419295.1 of Clarias macrocephalus. Classification (NCBI taxonomy): domain Eukaryota; kingdom Metazoa; phylum Chordata; class Actinopteri; order Siluriformes; family Clariidae; genus Clarias; species Clarias macrocephalus. The sequence continues at coordinate 124,019 of JAAGKR010001166.1, forward strand.
CACACCATCATGGACTCATAGATCATCTCACACCATCATAGACCATCACAGATCATCTCACACCATCATAGACCATCACAGATCATCTCACACCATCATAGACCATCACAGATCATCTCACACCATCATGGACCAACACAGACCAACTCACACCATCACCGACTATCACAGATCATCTCACACCATCACAGACCATCACAAATTATTGCACACCATCATGGACCATCACAGATCATCTCACACCATCATAGACCATCACAGATCATCTCACAACTTCATAGACCATCACAGATCATCTCACACCATCATAGACCATCACAGATCATCTCACACCATCATAGACCATCACAGATCATCTCACACCATCATAGACCATTACATATACACTCACACCATCACAGATCATCTCACTCCATCATAGACCATTACATATACACTCACACCATCACAGACCATCACAAATTATTGCACACCATCACACACCATCAGACACAATTGCAGACTATCACACACCATCAAAGACCATAGCATGCAATCACACACCATAACAGATCATCTCACACTATCACAAAACATAACACACCATCACATACCATCAGACACCATCACAGACAAGCACAGACCATGAGACACAATCACAGACCATCACAGACCATCACACACCATTCCACATCATCACATACACCATCATAGACCATCTCAGATCAGCAAACACCACCACACACCAACATCAGACACCGCCAGAGACCATCTCACTCCATCACAGTCCATTACACACCATGTCACATCATCACAGACCATCTTACACCATCACACACCATCAGACACAATCACACACCATCTCACCTCATCACACATCATCATATGCACAATCACACACCATCATGCACCATCACACCACCTTACACCACGTTACACCATCACACACAATCACAGACAATCAAACACCATCAGACAAAATCGAAGACCATCACAGACCATTACGTCACACAGCAAACAGTAAAACACTGACATGTTCATGATGGAACAGTTACTCAGACTCACATCAATGGATTATTTTTATTTTAGGAGCATTTTACTCATAATATAATATAATATAATATAATATAATATAATATAATATAATATAATAAAAACATTCTGCTAATCTACATTTGTGTGTGTGTGTGTGTGTGTGTGTGTGTGTGTGTGTGTGTGTGTGTGTGTGTGTGTGTGTGAGTGAGAGAGAGAGAGAGAGTGAGACCGTATGCAAGCAGATGTGACCATGTGGTCTGATATGAACAGATGTGGATCAGAGGACCGTGTCATTAAGGTCCTCGCTTCGTTTCTCAGACAGCTGCACTCTACACACACACACACACACACACACACACACACACACACACACACACACACACACACACACACACACACAGAGTCCAAAATAGCTCTCCGCTAGAGGAATGATTATACACTTGGCTTTGCCTTTCTAATTACAGGCTCTTGGTGAAGCTACAGGGGGAAAACTGACACACACACACACACACACACACACACACACACACACACACACACACACACACACACACACACACACACACTTAACATGAGAATCACAGGAGTAGTCTAAAGAGAGTGTAAAACTGTAAGAACTTGGACTAGTCTGTGTTTCAGGTGAATATTTAAACCTGAAGGCTTTAATGTAGAACTGAAAATATTACTTAATATACAGTAAAATACATTATTAAAAAAAAAAATCTAGAATGTTTCACTAAATTAATCGTAGTATAATGTACTTAATTTGTTATCCTTCCATTCATAGGCCTTCGTGAAGTCCATTATTTTTATTGTATATTGTATATATACTGTATGTCACAAAAGTGAGTACACCCCTAAGTGAAAATGTGAAATGTCAATATTTTGTGTGGCCTCCATCATTTTCCAGCACGGCTTGAATTCTCTTGGCCATGGAGTTCACCAGAGCTTCACAGGTTGCCACTGGAATCCTCTTCCACTCCTCCATCACAACATCACGGAGGTGGTGGACATTTGACGCCTTGTGCTCCTCCACCTTCCTTTTCCCCAGAGGTGCTCTATGGGGTTTAGGTCTGGAGACATGCTTGGCCAGTCCATCACCTTTACCCTCAGCCTTTTTAGCAAGCCAGTGGTCATCTTGGAGGTGTGTTTGGGGTCACTATCATGCTGGAATGCAGCTCTGCGGCCCAGTTTCCGGAGGGAGGGAGGATTATGCTCTGCTTTAGTATGTCACAGTACATGTTAGAATTCATGTTTCCCTCAATGAACTGTAGCTCCCCAATGCCAGCAGCACTCATGCAGCCCCAGATCATGACACTCCCACCACCACCCACACACTTGTCTTTGTCCTCCTCACCTGGTTGCCGCCACGCACGCTTGACACCATCTGAACCAAATACTGGTTTATTTTGGTCTCATCAGACCACAGGACATGGTTCCAGTAATCCTGCTCCTTAGTTTGCATGTCTGCAGCAAATTGTTTGCGAGCTTTCTTGTGCATCATCTTTAGAAGAGGCTTCCTTCTAGCACAACAACCATGCAGAGCAATGTGATGCAGTGTGCGGCGTACGGTCTGAGCACTGACAGACTGACCTCCCATCCCTTCAATCTCTGCACCAATGCTGGACGCTAAAACTCATCCGTCTGTTTTCCAAAGCCAGTCTTTGGATCTGACGCTGAGAACGTGCACTCAGCTTCTTTGGCCAAAGACCATGGCGAGGCCTGTTCTGAGAAGAACCTGTCCTCTTAAAGCGCTGGATGGTCTTGGTCACGGTGCTGCAGCACAGTTGCAGAGTGTTGGCTACTGTATCTTCTTATAGCCTCGGCCATCTTTATGTAAAGCAACAATTCGTTTTTTTTCAGGTCTTCTGAGAGTTGTTTGCCATGAGGTGCCATGTTGAACTTTCAGTGGCCAGATTGAGAGAGTAGAAGAACTTTTATACCAAATTTAACTCACCTGCTATCTGGTGACACCTGAGACAGTCTAACACTAATGAGTCACATGACAAAGGGGAAGGAAAATGACTAATTGTGCTCAATTTGTACATTTTCATTTAGGGGTGTACTCACTTTTGTTGTCAGGTGTTCAGCTATTGTTGGCTGTATTTTTAGTTATTTTGAGGGGACTATAAGTTTACACTGCTATAAAAACTTTACACTGACGACTTTCCATTGTGTCAAAGAGTCATTTATGCAGTGTTGTCCGATGAGAATATAGAACTAAATATTTGCAGAGATGTGAGGGGTGTACTCACTTTTGTGACGTACAGTACTGTAGATATACCACTGTAACAATACCAGTAATAATAAAGTAGGGTGGCATGATGGCTTAGCGGTTAGCACTGTGGCCTGGCAGCTCCGGGGTCGAGAGTCCGGCTGCACCTGTGTTCCTCCATGTTCTCCGGTTCTCTGCATTGTTATACATAATGTATGAACATCATGGTGATAATTTTGCTTCCTCTCTTAATGTAATCTAATAAAATTGTTTATTAGAAAGCACAGGTTTGGGCCAATATTTACAGAAACGATGTTAAACGAGAGAAACATCCACCATGATCAGCAGCAGCAGATGTTTTAGCTGTACATTTGCATTTGCTGTTGTGTTCGTTGTGTTTGTTCATCTCCTGACTGTAGTGTAGAACTGCAGATGAGAGCAGTGTGATGTTTCAGTCTGAAGGAATGTCAGTGTGAGAGTAGGAGTAGGAGTAGGAGTGGGAGTAGAGAAACCTGTCAATCATTTTTTGATAGCAAAATATTTTACAGTGAAAAAATCCTCCTTTTCAAAAGACTTTTCAAGTCTTTTACAATAAATATTTTATGGATTTTCGTGTTCAATCATTTCATTTTCATTAGCACTCAATCATTCTCACGTATGAATCGATTACACTGAACCATTTTCAGGTTTTTAAAATTACCTGTTAGTCATTTACACATTCAGTGAATCATTTCAGTTGGATTGAATCATTTTCTTCTGCTCAAACTGTTTGCAGTGAATCATCTTGTATGAATCATTTACGCTGAATCAGTTAGATTTTTTATTTATTTATTTATTTATTTTTATTTTTATTAGCAGTGAATTACTTTCATGTATGAATCATTAACAGTGCCTCATTTGCATGGAGTCATTTTGCATTAGCAGTGGATGTTTTGCATGCGTGAATCATTTACTGGGTGTGAAGTGAATCATTGAATCTGGAGAGATTTTTTTCCATTGGTACTGAATCATAGCTATGCATGAGTGTGTACCACACAAAAAAAGTCACGTTTTTGTACACAGTGACGCAAAACAACGTTCCTCCTGGCCTAAGGTGCTAGATCCAACATCAATTAACAGCACAAAATTAACAAAACTAACTAGCTAACTAACACACCTAACACACCTGAGACAAAACAAATTCACCTAATAGATCAACAAATGAACAAACATAACAACAGTGGATGCTTTGCATCTCTAAATATGTTTGAATCGTTAGTTATGAATCAGTTCTTTTTTTTAGTAGTGAATCGTTTGCACCGTCACCTCACACCTCCAGGGTCCAGGTTCGATTCCCACCTCGGGGTCTGTGTACATGGAGTCTGCATTGTTCGCCCTGTGCTTGGTGGGTTTACTCCTGGTACTCCGGTTTCCAGTTAGGCTTATTGCCGTTCCCTATTTGCCTGTAGCATGAGAATGTTGACTGGAGGTCCTACGATTAATTAATGATTAATGATTGAATTTATAGTGAATCATGTTTATGTTTAAATCATGATCAGGGAAGGACTTTCGTGTGTGTATGATGTACAGAATCATTGACAGAATTAATTATTTTCAATAGGGGTGAATGAGTTTTATATGTGAATCATTTAATCAAAATAATTGTTCTTGGATGGATTAATTACAGTTTATTTATTTATTTATTTATTTAAAATAGCTTGAAACATTTGCATTTTTACATTAAACATCATTTATGAAAAATATTGTTTAAGGTAGTGCTTGGGCCACACACACACTTCCTGTTTTTAAACCAAGGTGCAGATATTTGGAGTACTGAACAGTTCTGATTGGTTTAGATTCTCTTACACCTTTAGTGTATGGAAATAGGTGCTTGTAAGTCTGACACACACACACACACACACACACACACACACACACACACACACACACACACACACACTCATGAAGTCTCATACTGGTTAATTAAAGGGAGAACCAGTATGTTGAAGGGGCAGGACAAACTGGAAATACTGCGTCGAAGGAACGACACACGAGGGTCACACGCTCGGCTGGGTAAACGCCCTGTTGCCATGGAAACGTGCACACACTGTTATGTGGTGGTTGGCTGAAGCGAAACCTCAGCATGAACCTCTCTTGCTCGCTCACACGCACACACACACACACACACACACACACACACACACACACACACACACACACACACACACACAGTACTCCACTGGATCACCAATGACACACTTGCGACATCTGGCCCAGTCAACGCTTGCCGAGTCGACACAGGGCTAATTAGTGGCTCTATAACACTGACTCTGGATGTCCTGTAAACGAGACAGCGCTAGCTCTGTTACTAACCGTCAAAACGATCATCTTTCAAGCTAACGCCGCGGTTGCTAACTAGCCGAGCTGCATCTGCATGGCCTTAACCCATCCCTGATAGAAACACTGATAGGTAGTGATTTTAAGGAGAGAGCCCTCGAAAGACGTCACGTTCACAGCAGAGCAAGCTGGGAACTCGAGCTACAGTAGGCGTGTATTTTGCCATCCCTCAATATGAATACGATGTCTACAATGTACAGTAGCAAATACAAGTCTTGTTGTTGATGATACAAACAAAAAAATACTTCAATAATAATTATATAAAAAAACATTGCCTGGCAACTTTTTATAGGATCATAACAGGTGCAGTTGTTTGTTGTTACCTACTGCATCTTATGTAATAAAATCTTACTTATCTTACTATGAAGATATATACAGTATAATTCCGACCGAGTGATCTGATTTAATGAGAGGCTTTCCACGAGTGCTGATAATAGACAGTAACAGCACTGAGATTAAACCATATGTATCACGTGAAAGAAGTAAAAGAAGCACTTTCAGCTAGAACACGCATGAAATCGCATGAATATTCTGTTCACGGCTAACATAAGCTACAAAGCTAACTAGCTTCTAACACAAGAAGCGCAAATCAAATGCCTCTTTAACCCCCGATGAAGGGCTCTACTTGCTGTGTGGAACAAGGGATTGTACAGCATACATACCCAGCACACTACAATAGGTTTCCATTTAACATTTTTTTGGAATTCAACCCCGAAACCTGGAGATTAAAGTTGATGTTTAGCTAAAAAGTACCAGCTTCACCAGTCGCGGTTAGTTAGTTACCCCAATCGTGGAGGGATATGCGTGGGTGGAGCAAAATACCTTGTTAAACAAATCCAAATCGGTCGACAATATATGGTGTTTAAAACTGTTGCATAAAAGCAACGAGCTGTTCTGATGTCTTCAGTACTCAGGTTCTGCCATGGTGCCTACAACCGCATCACAGCCGTACTGATATTCAGCACAACATCATTATTTGAGTATGATACCGCTCAAAGTCCTCAAAACGTTCTTACAATGCTATTAGGATGCTACTGTAGATCCTGAACAAAACAGCCTACATTTATAATAATTTGATATAATATTATTAAGACTTCTGTATGTTTTTATTCATTCTTTTCCCCTAGTGGCCATACAGTGAAACAACAAAAGTTTTTTTTTTTTTTTTTTTCATGCAATGTGATTATGATTCTCTCCTGGTGAGTCCAGGCTTTGACCTGATGGAGTACTTCAATGTGAGAGATGTTCTGGGAGAGAAGTCTGAACTTGGACAGAGCTCCTATGTGAGACTGGGGACGATGCCGATCGTTCAGCACACTGAGTGAGTACCACACTGTTATTCCAAACACACAACATGATACACAGCTGTATCAGTAAAAGGCTTGTGGAGTTACAGTAGTCATGTTACGTCCCTTTTAGATATTAAATTGCAATTGAATAATAATTTAATTAGATATTTTTTCAGTATATAAGTTCTTAATGAGAGTTCTAAAATAAATTCAGCAAATATGAATATAAATTAATGATCAGAAATTTAGTACATTTATTGTAAACTTGTTCAAAATACCACAATTTATTAGTATATTTCTGATGCTCACAGTAAGAACACTTTTCTAGGCATTTATACACATCCTACCAAATAAATACCTACTAAATAATCAGCTTTTTAAGAATGGTGTTGAAATCAAACAGATGCGTTTTATCGTGCATAACACACGTATGAGCATAAAAACTAAAAATCAGCTTTATTTCTCTATATAATCCTCTGCTACACTTATCCCAGTGTTTCACTAGAACTTAAACGCCATCAACACTGAGAAAATTTTCTCAGTACACCAGAGCCATGATCAGACTGCTTCATATCTATAAACTGCAAGTTATCGGATTGTTAAATGATAATCATGTCCATTCTAATAATCATATTTAAAAAGAATTAAACTTTAAATCAGTCATTGCTTCTACACTGATCAGCTTTAATGGACATCCTTTTAAATGATAATGTTCTGTAATAAAAAATATATATATATATATTAATTACAGAATCAGCTTCCATCGATGATTTGCTTAATAAATAAATTATTAATTAATCAGCTGCTCACATGATGAGATTTATACAGTAGATTCAATTCAATTCTATTTGTATTCCTATAGCGCTTTTAACAGCGGTCATTGTCTCAAAGCAGCTTCACAAAAGTGAAAAGAAAATTAATGGAAGTGTGTATGTGTGTGAAAAATGTGTCTAGATAATAAGATTGTCCCTTAGCAAGCCAAGGGTGACGGCGACAGTGGCAAGGAAAACGAGATGGTAATAGGAAGAAACCTTGAGAGGAACCAGACTCAGCCATCCTCATCTGGGTGATAACAGATAGCAGGGGTTATATAACATCGTGTGTGTTATGCGGCTGAAAGTTCAATATAACAAAAGTTCCTTAAATTAACATGAAGTCCAGTTCAGCACAGGGATGAGTCAGCAGGTGCTGAGGGGGTCTGAGGGGGTCTGGATCACTGGGAGCTCAGGAGCAGCATGTGTAGCTCCAAACCATCATGAAGCAATGATGTGCTTCATTAATTATCAGATTCCCAAAAGATCAGCTCATTAAATTATCAGCTTCCTACTGTAGGTGTGTTTTTTAGGTTTCTTATGATCAACTTTTACTATTATTTTCTTCCTAAATCAGCTTAATAAATTATCACCTTTATTCATTTTTCTCATTAACTTTTAAAACGGTCATATTTTTAAATAATCAGCTTCCTAAATAATTAGTATTTTAAGTGATCAGCTTCTTAAATGTCCAGTTTTTTTTTTTTATTCATAAATAACTAACTTCTTAAATGGTTAGCTTCTTAAATGATCAGTTTTATAACTGATCAGCTTCTTAAATGCACTACTTTATACATGAAAAGCATAATAAATTATCAGCTTTATAAATTATCAGCTTCAAGCAGCTTCTTAAATGATCAGTTTTTAAATAATCTGCCTTATAAATGATCAGCTTCTTAAATTATCAGTTTTATAATCGATCAGCTTCTTAAATACCCCACGTTATACATGAAACCCTTCATAAATTATCAGCTTCTTAAATGATCAGGTGATGATCTGATGGGCTGCTTAAAATATTAGCTTTATAAATGATCAGCTTCTTAAAGGATCATTTTTATAATTATCTGTTGTTTATTGATGATATTTGACAATTGGTTCTACAAAAGAAGTTTTCACAGAATTTCAGGATGACCATCTCCTCCTGTGTGTTACAGAAACGTGTTTCAACAAGGCCTTCCTGATGAATACGCCTTCGTCACCACGTTCAAATTCAGAAAGACATCTAGGAGGGAGGACTGGTACCTGTGGCAGGTCTACGACAAGTACGGTATCCCTCAGGTCAGTAAAGCACACTGCGGAGGGAGAAAGAAAGGGACTCAAAGCATTGTATCTGAGATTTACTTCACACATTTTATCCCACACTTCCTGAACATCATCCAGTCTTCATCTCTTCGGCAGGTATCAATCCGTCTGGATGGAGAGAACAAAGCAGTGGAGTACAATGCCGTGGGTCTGACCAAAGACGCAGTCCGAGCTGTGTTCCGCAGTCCGAATGTGGATAACCTATTCGACAGAAACTGGCACAAGATCGGTCTGAGTGTCCAATCTAAATCCGTCTCGCTCTATTTGGACTGCGTGCACATCCAGACAATACCGATTGAGGACAGAGAGGACATTGACATCCAGGGAAAAACTGTCATCGGCAAGAGACTCTACGACAGTGTCCCCATCGATGTGAGTCACTGCGAGATAACATCTGAATGATCACTTCCTACAGAATCAGAATCGTGATTGAAGTCCTTAATTATTCTTCCCAGTTTGACCTGCAGAGGATGGTGATCTACTGCGACGCCAAGCAGGCAGAGCAGGAGACATGCTGTGACCTGCCTGCGGGTCCTGTGAGTATGAATGAATGAAGATAAAGAATGCTATCCTATTAAATTATCTATATGAGCTTCAAATGCAAACAGACTGGAATCAGTACTCACACTGTACTTACCAGTACCAGTACAACAAGAACGGAGAATAGAACGGAGGAGGCTCAGTGGTTAATTAAGGTGCTGAACTTCTGACAGCAAGGTGCTCAGATGTATAATGGAAGAAGCTAAAAATGGAAGTTGCTCTGGATAAGAGTGGCTGCCAAATGCCTTAAATGTAAACGTAACAGGGGAAATTAATACCATGCTTACAAATTATTCTACCCAAAAATAGCATTGGACCCAAAACAGAACCTTGTGGAACACCAAACTTCATTTTATTGCAAGGCGACTAGTCTAAGACAAATCTAAAAACTGATAAACTTCTGTCACATGAGACTTGTGAAGGAGAATACTGTACTATGATCAATGGTGTTAAAAGCTGCAGTAATGTTCAGCAACACAAGCAAGGAGACACAACCGTAATCAGTCGCCAATAGGAGGTAATTTACAGTACCACTTTATCCAGTACTGTTTCTGTGCTATTATGAGGCCTAAATCCTGACTGATACATTTCATGAATGTTAATTCTGTTATGAACATACAGTAGATGCTGAGGTTACAACCTTTTCTAGGATCTGAAACATAATGGGTCAGTTTGATATTGGCCTTTACAGTTGGACCTCTGATAGGGGTCATGTTTGCATAATCAGGGGCTTTATAGTTGCTTGTTCACAAAATATTTAGGTAAGTAGGCTGTGCTCAGAGAGTAATTGAGTGTTTTTAAAAGAGGTTTAATTATTCCTGGTATCATCTGTTGTGAAAAGGAAAAAAAAATAGCATGTAGATGGGATATGGTACAGAAGTTGATTACTTTGATGAAAAAATTAGTCAAATTTGTTCAGCGTCCTTTAGCTATATATTAGCTATTATGGATATATTATCAGCTTCTTATTGATTATCGGATTTTAAATATCTAAAAGATCGTCATCATTCATTACCCTTGCCTTGTCATGAATGAACAGCTTACAAACAATCAGCTTATAAATGACCGTCTAAAAGTTGAGCTTCTAAGCGATGAGATTTTCAAAAATTATCTGTTTCATAAAGGTTGAGCATAAATGATTAGCTTTGGAATGATCCACTTTTAATGATCAGCTTTTAGTCAATCAGCTTCTAACTGACCAGCTTTTTAAAAATCTGTGTCATAAACGATCAGCTTCTGAAGCATCTACCTCTAAATGATCAGCTCCAAAATTATCAGCTTTTAAAGGACCAGCTTCTAAACAGTCAGCCTCTATATAATCTCCTTTGAAGCAAACAGTATCATAAATGATCAGCTCATCAAATGATCAGCTTCTAAATGATCAGCATCTAAACAGTCATCTTTTAAATGATCCCTCATGATTTTAAACTGTATCATGTTTAAATGATCAACTCCTCAAATTATCAGCTACTACATGATCAGATTGAAAACGATCAGTGTCCTAAATGATCAGCTTCCAAACAATCAGCTTTTAAATGATCAGCTTTAAAATGAATAATTCTATAAACGACCAGCTTTTTAAAAAAAATCACAGTTAATAAATGATCACCTTTCTGAATACTCATCTTCTAAACAATGAGCTTCGTAATAATCAGCTTTTAAACAAACAGCTTCTAAAATGTCAGATTCATTAACGATCAGCTGCTAAATGCTAATTTAAATTTGAAACAATTGTTGTTATAAGTGATCAGTTTCTACAAAAAAAAAAAAAAAAAAAACAGTTCTAAAGGATCACCCGTTAAACAATTATCTTTTAAATAAACAGTTCATGAAATTAAATGATTCTAAAATTCTTAAACTTCCTTAAGTTATAATTCAAAAATGTTCCTTAAATTTCCATCTCTAAAGATCCATTACAGAAAATGACACACTTCACATGATTTCACTCAACTGTACGAACACATTGAAATGTACTTTTCACATTTTGTTTATGAGATCACATGTAAAAATTTTTTATTAAAGTTACATTTAATAAAATGTGTGCGTCTCTCTCTCTCTCTCTTGCTCTCTCTCTCACTCTCAGTGCCCCAAGCAGGTGGTGACTGAACCCACCCCTATTTTAATCCCGACCCCGACTCAGACGAGTGAAGGGCAGAAAAGTGAACAGACCGTCAACTGCTCCTGCACCGCAGGGGAGAGGGTAAGACCCTGACGTCTAGGGGTCGAAGGCCAAACGGATCATAAATAAACTCACAAATAGATACAAAAGGATGAAAATGATGCCAAGCATACAGCTGTGATATATTTACACTCTCTGATGATGTAAATATCACACATGATGTATGGTTGGAGGGCAATTTCTCCTCTGCTCTCTCGCTCACCTGTTGCTTTTATGGCTCTGTGCTCTCCCTCTCTCTCTCTCCTTTTTCTCAAAATCTACAGGGTGAGACAGGTCTGCCCGGTGCTCAAGGACCTAAGGGTGAAAAGGTCATAAAGCAGTTAAAGCTTTAATTAATATCGGCTGATATTTTTGAAGTAGTTTTTTATCCTCTGCTTGCTGTCTCACAGACACTTCATCTTCAACTCTATGCTCTAAACTCTACATTCACAGGGAGATCCGGGTCTTCAGGGTACGGCAGGACTGCAAGGACTCAAAGGGCAGAAAGGAGACCCTGTAGGAAAACATGATTTATTATTAATTTATGTGATCTCGGTTCTGTTATCACGAGAAGACTAGTTTTATTGAATATTAGAAAAGTTTGGATACCTAACTAGTAATTCATCATACGCACATGCTGGTCCCTTTTCTTTCACCTACACGATGCTGGTGCTGTTCACGATGCTGGTGCTGGCGCTCGCCCTATCATCTCGAGATCACACTGTAAGTCCGAATTCTGAGGGATACGGCCGGGGGCCTGGAGAGAGATGATTGGCCGAGCCCTTCAGAGGGGAGGGTGGGGAGGCACTTGGCGCTCTCACATCAGTCATTGGCTCTAAAACCAATCACGGGCATCTGTGAGTTTAAACAAGCGAAAGGAAGGGAAAGCGGTTGGCTTGGAGGATGCACATGATAGCCTTCGCCCTCCCTGACTGGTAGAGTTGATGTGGGAGTGCCCTTAGACTGAAGTAAATTAGCCATCATTAGGGAATTGGATTTGACTAAATTAGGGAGAAAATCAGGTAACAAAACATTCATTTATAAGAGCTTCAGATATTGTGTTCCCATGAATTAGCAAACTGATTAGATAGTTAGCGATATAGCAAGATGGAAAAGTTTGGGCTGATAGTTAACTATCTATATATATATATATATATATATATATATATATATATATATATATATGATAGGTCTGTTCATATAAATATATATTATAAATATATATGTTTTACCATCTTAAATGTGAACGTGTATATAAGTTTATGGTTAGTCGTTCTAAAAAGATATCACACAACCAACTCAAACCTCTCCTAAAAGATGAGTACCACGTTAAGAACAGAAAAAAAGCTGTTATTATTATTATTTTTTTTAATGAAGTATGGGCAGGCTTGCCAATATTATTTGAGTTGCCATGGCAACAGAACAGACCTCCTGAGCATCACTGATGCGTAACTTTAGAGCAAGCCAGTGTTACCAGAATGGATGTAGGTTATGTGTTGATGCTGGAACCATCATCAGAGCCAAAAGAATAAGAACAGGAATACACAACCATTAATCAACCAAAGATCCATAAGAAACTTAAGAGAGGAATTGTTGCCATAGTAACAAAACAAGTGCTTCTAAACTTTCGAAAACTCCAGTTTTTTAGCTTGAAGTAGGAAAAGCTCCTGGACATGTATTGGTTCTGTAACATCACCAGCACCGTATCAGTGAAAAAGGGATGTTAATA